>MDKJ01309223.1:0-91707 GCA_005239525.1 Nicotiana knightiana
TTCGTCCTTGTACAAAGAAAAGATGAAATATCTTCATGACAAATACATTTGGAACAAAGAGTTTAAGCTGGGAGAT
This sequence comes from Nicotiana knightiana, assembly GCA_005239525.1. NCBI lineage: Eukaryota > Viridiplantae > Streptophyta > Magnoliopsida > Solanales > Solanaceae > Nicotiana > Nicotiana knightiana. The sequence goes on from MDKJ01309223.1 coordinate 77, forward strand.
CTAGTATTGTTGTTTAACTCAAGGTTGAGAATGTTTCCTAGGAAACTAAAATCCATGTGGAGTATTCCATTTGAAATTGTTGGTGTAACACTTGTTGGTGTATTGGAATTGAAGAACAAAAATAATAAAGTATTCCGAGTCAATGGTCACCAGGTCAAGCACTACTTGGGCAAGGTTGGAGCCACGTGGTGGCGGTCATTCACTTCACTTGAGGGTATTTTGCTTCCTGTCGCGATGTTAAATTAGGCGCTTCTTGGGAGGCAATCCATGTTCTTTTCCTTTTTCTTTTGTAGTTAGGTGTTTTTTGGGTTCTAACTTGATTTGAAGTGTGGTACAGGGATGAGTGTGACTTACAATAAAGGTTGACAAAAATATGGCTAAGTGTTCAAAATTGTGCGGACCGCAATTTATTTGTGTGGGCCGCACATTTCTATGTGCCACGACATAAGAGCATTACGGTCACACATTTCTCATGCAGAATGCACCATTGGAATATTGAAAAAGTGTCAAAATGCTAACTCTCTGAAGTTTGAGCTTGCCAGTGCGGAGGCTGATCTGCAACCACACGTGAAATATGCGGCCACACCTGAAAATGGGCAGACTGCACAGTGAGATCTGAAACTTTCAACTCATGTGACAGAGTGCGGACTGTACGTGAAAATGGACGGCCACACTCGCCTCTTTCCCCTTCTCAAATAGTTGGTATACATAGAGGAAAAGAGATCATTTTACAATTTTCCCTCTCTGAACAAATTTTCTCTATTCATTTTCTTAAGAGATTTTAATTGTCCTCACACACAACCACATGTGATTATTCACCCATTGTACTCACTTTATCTAGTATGCTTCAATTTCATGTTAAATTTTTGAGATTTTTAGCTCTTTTAGGCCATATGTTATTAGAGTTCAACTATGTATCCATGTGGGGTAGATCTGAACTAGGTAATCATAATACATGCTCTAATGGGTTTGGGTTAGTGAAATTTCATGTTTTTACCATGTTTCCATGTTTATTTGTGCAAAACATTAAAAAATCTAAGTAGAAAAAAATGTGACTGTTCGTGACTTCTAAAATTTGCGGCCGCACTTGAATTTGTGCGGTCTGCAGATTAGGAATTTTGACAACTTAGTGAAGTAGGGATCTATAGCCGTAATTTAAAAATGTGCGGATCACAGATTTTTTATGGCTGCAGATCGCCCATCGCACTTTCTTCAGAGACTCTGCACCTTGAGAGTCGGAAGCGTGGCCTCAATTGAAAATTCTACAAACCGGAGTTCCTTTCGGTGGCCGCACATAAAAAATATGCGGGCTGTAGAACCCATTACTTGTAGACCTGTGTTATCCGCAAAACCCCACTATGTCCAATTGTTCCTCCCTTTCCTACATAGTCCTGAATGTGTTGAATAATGAAATGAAACTAACAATTCCTTTGCTTTGATACAGACAATGGTTCGATCGAGAGGCCGAGATGACACTACAAAGGGAATGGGTGAATCTTCTAGGGGTCAAGATAGAGGTACCTTGCCCTTGGCCAGCCTAAGACTATCGGAAATAAAGCCACATCTCGCAGAGGGAGAGGTGTAGACCTCTACGAGTCTAGTTCCTATGTCCCATCTAGGGAAGTGTCAGAGGGAAACTCAGTCTCTATTCAAGAGGAGCAGACAGCCACACAGTCAAGGACATAGGGGAGATACCAGCTCAGGCATGAGCCTTATTCATCTCACAGTGCCTCCGAGGGGTCGGAGAGTGCTAGCCAGGCCTCTAAGCCATCAGCTACACCACACACTATGGCACAGACTATGCAGGAGATCCCCGATGATGGTAGAGGGGGAAATTGTATAGCCACATGTGTGAAGAGATCAAAGTAAAAGAAGGTATGGAAGGATAGGTTTGTCAGCTTGGTGGCCTTCACTGATTTATGTATGTGGTAGCCAGTGAGGTCTTTGACTTTTGAGAGACGGTTCCGATTGAAAGATTTGGAGAAATACAACCTGGTATCTTGAGGCAGTTCAGAGAATGAAAGGGTTGGATTTGGTTCACTGAGAGAGTTGGGGATCCCAAGGTATACCTCGTCTGAGAGTTCTATGCTAATGCTTCCCACATAAAGAAGGGGCCGAAGGTGACCAAAGTATGCAAACTCAAGGTGAGGTTTGATCAGCATACGCTAAATGAATACTTGGGATTTGAGGACGTGGAGCTAAAGGAACACCTAGAGATATGTGCAATAAAGGAAGAAGTCCGAACTTGGGTGGCTGAGATCTTAGCACCATCAGGGCGGCCACCACCATGGATTATCGATGGGGTTCCCGTTTAGCGGAACACATTGAGCTTCGAGGCAAAAGGGTGCCAAACCTTTGTTTGTAGCAGGTTGGATCCAAGCCAGAATGAGACTCATCTTCCTATTCCTCGGGTTGTTCTTATGGCTTCCATCATGGCCGAGTACCTAATTAATTTGAGTTTCGTGATGTTGGAAAACATTTCCTTGATAGCACGACAGGCTAGCTCGACCTACCCTTATCCCAACACTATCATAGAGTACCTCACAGATGCAAAGGTAGAGCCGAGAACTTTTAATACCAAGGTGAAGCCGAAGAAGCCATTTGATTGGTATTCACTGATGGATGAGACCAACCTAAAGATAAAAATCCAGCCTTATACCACTACATGCCAGTCTGATGAGCTAGTAGTAGTAGTTACTGAGACAGCAAACCTTCCACCTCTACTGAGCCCTCTTCTAGTGCCGCTACTATGCCTCCGCCATCATCCTCAGTTCCTACCACAGCCCTTAGTGATGCCCTTGCTCCAGCTCTGAGGCCAGTTCCCATGCTCACATCTCCATTATCTATGTTGTGAGTCTCCTAGACATTGGCTAGTCTCAACAACTGGATGCAGACAACTACTTCATAGTTGTCTGACTTATCTAGTGTTGTTGCAGCGCAATCCACTACCCATGCACCACAGGATCCCTCTAACATTGATGAGATGCTCAAGAATATTTTGGACAACCAGAAGACGATCATGGACACCTTGGTGTAGTACGGGTCAATTATTGAGGAGTTGGGAAAGGAAGTGAAGAAGATGAGAAAGTCCCAGGCAAGCAAGAAATCAGCTGACAAGCTCAAATAGGAGGTGATGAGCCTTGCTACAGTTGGGGACCTACCTTTTGATTTGCTATTTACCTGCACCAGTCTATCTCAGATCCATCAGCACCATCTGCACCGGTAGCACCAGCTGGCCAGTCTGAGGAACCAAACCTTGCTGCTGAATCTGTAGAGGTAGTGCGTGCGATGTTCACCACTCCCATCAAGCCAAGATTTGATGATGATGAGATACAATTGGCTGATCCTGAGGGAGATGATATTGATGGAGACACTAAGATGTTAGAAGATCCTTAGGGAGTTGTCTTCACTCTCTTCTTTCACTCTTATTTTGATAAGCATTAGGGACAATGCCTACTTTGATTCCGGGGAGGGGAGGGGAATTAATTTGATACATTGATTTTGGACACATTTGGACTGTAATAATATGATTATTCTATTTCTTTTCTTATTTGTAGTTATATATATTTAGTAGTTATTTATTTGCTTCTTTTTTTTTTCCATTTTAGTTCTTATTTTGTTAAGTAGCCTCTAGTTATTCTTTCATAGATAATAAGCCTTTGGCTTTCTTAATGCCACGGTTCTTTCCAAAGGTAGTTTTATTATGAACCGCGTGACTCATCCCAATGATGGATGGCGTGCCAACCTTCTTAAGGGAATGGGTCCGTTTTTGTGTTTAGATGATAACTATAGTAGTTGTAATGAATAAAAAAGCCTAATCAAGTCATTCTAGAAGAATTAATCATGCTTCATTTGGTACCAACACATTTAACTATGTGCTTATGGTTAGAGACCAGGTTTTTGAAAGAAATAGCTCTAGTTAGTGACTTTGAGACTCTTGAGTTGACTTTGGCAATCATCGAGTTGTTTATTGGACCATAGTGATCTTTAATTATGAATGTGGTTGTTCTAGTCTCTCAAGTCTATCCTCTTTTACGATCTAGTTGCATGAGGGGTAAGGTGAATTGTTTCTAGTCCAGGTGTCCATGCAAATGGTCTAGAACTTTTCCCGAATGTACTTCAAGGCAAAATCCTAAGTTTTGCTTGGTTTGAGAAATGATTATAGGCTTAGCTTGGCATGTTTGAGCTTTCTATTGCCAACCAATGTCGTTATCCCTAGTCAATGCCCTTTGATCCTCTAACCTTTCTTATTTGATAACCATGTTATAAGCCTTTACCCGTTTTGTCGTGATCCTCTCTTGGCACCCGGAATTTCCTTAACACTCTTGTGAAATAAGTGGCTTAAAGCATAAGTTTGGAGGAGAGATGAGAAATTTGAAAAAGGTATCAAGGCACAAAAGAGATTTGATCTTTATGAAAAGAGAAGGTAAGAAAATAAAAAGAACAAAAAGAAAAATGCAAAATAGAGAATAAGTGGAAGGGTTGATGGGTTCAAAGGAGGTAATGATCCCTAAAATGACCATTAAAGGGGGAACAAGAATTAAATGAACAAGAAAGAATGATGTCAAGTCTCTCTAGCCCCCAATAAAAGGAAAATGCCTCTAAGAGTTGGTAGTTGTGAGCCGAGAAATGAAAATTTGGAGTGCTTAAGGAAAGGTGTAACCACTTACCCATATGGTATCCTACCCTAATTCAAAAGACTTCACTAAACCCCAAAGAAGTCCTACTTGATTTCAAACCCAGTGAGGTTACATTAGTTGTGATCTACATGAGGGGCAAGCCTATGGTACTTGAAGCCGTACTTGTGACATTTTCTTGTGAGATAAGAGTGAACCTTTTCATGAATCTTAAGATTGAGTGATAACTTTTTAAGTGAGCTTGGCAAATGGAAGGTACTGGAGGAAAGTTGGAATCCACCATGACCTACATGATTGAACAAGAGTCCTTCATGAGTAAAGTCAATTCTTGAAGTTCAAATTTCACATTAGAACTATATGTGCATGAATACTTAACTTGTCACCTTATTGATAATGCATGAGTAATACTTAACTTGGTCCCAACTGAGTATGAATCGCTCACCATTGACTCGCTAAAATGACCTTTAACTTTGAGGAGGTAGGAAATCATCTATTTGCTTGAGGACAAGCAAAGACTTAAGTTTGTGGGAGTTGATAAGTGTGGATTTTGATCACTTATTAGTACCTTTTTACTTTTATTTTAGTCCAAAAGTATTGATTTACGTTCCCAAAACTGGTGAAAGTGTGGAAATTGCAGGAATGTTGGAAACTTGAGCTCTTATGAAGAAATACTACTCAAAAAAGAGTGTTCCAACTCACAAGGCAAGCAGGGGACAACACACAAGAAGTGCGGTCCGTAGAGGTATTTATGCGGCCACAGAAGCAAGTGCAGACCGCAGAATTCCCTCTGCGGCCGCATAACTGGTGAAGAAGCCGCAGACTTGAAGCAGATGTGCGGACCGCATATGAATTGTGCAGCCATAGAACATGGTCCTCACTAACGAGAATTCAAAAAGTTTAGAGAGTATGGAAATGACCAACACTGAAGCCTTGCCAGAAGTGCAGACCGCACAAGAATTGTGCGGCCGCTGAAGATGTATTGCAGCCGCAGACCAAATTGTGCGGCTGCAGAATCCAGTTCCTTGCAAGACCATCAATGTGCAGACCGCACATGTAATTGTGCGGACCACACGTGGAATTGTGTGGTCGCAGAACCTCCCGAGGGACATTTTTGTCAGCAAATTTCGGATCACTATAATTAGACGGGTATCACATTTTTAGGTCAAGTTTTGAAGTTCAAGCAGTTGTAGCCGTTGTAATTTTCCATTTTAGGAAATTTGTGATCATTTTGGGACAAAAACATCATAGTTTATCATTTTAATTTTATATTAAGAGTTTAATGAGTATTTCTTCTTTGTTTTCTTCATTTTCTACTATGAGTAGCTAGATTTTCACTAGGGTTGTGACTCAAACCTAGTGTGTAAACCTTATGGATATTTAATTTAATGCTTGTTTATGATTATATGTTGATTATATAGATTTATTTATTCTTTAATTTTATAATCAATGGTTGCAAACATTGGTTCATGTCTTTTTGACTTGGTCTTTACTTGAGAAAGACAGACATAGTCTAGGAAAACTTGGCCAACAAGAAATTGGGCTAATAAATGATTTGATTAGCCTAATTAAAGGGTTTGAACTAGAAATAGGAAAAACCTTACTTGAGCTCATATCAACTATTTATCTTGATACACATTTCATCTTGAGAAAGCCAAATTGGGCAAAATCACTCTATGCCTGAGAGGTATTGAGTGGGTAACTTAGAGTTGAGAGCTATAATACACCCCAATCAATAAACCAAGTGTTAACGTATTTAACCCATTAGGCAAATACCTAGGTGAAGGTCACATCCCTAGGCCTTTTAACCATTTGGTAAAAACAACAAAAACAATCACTCGGTTTCTAGTTTCTTATCATTAGTTTATAATTATTAGCGTTAATTTTGAAGTAGAAACCAAAATCCCTTTTTTGGAAGCGCAATTTAGTTATTCTTTTTCCCTCATCAAGTGTAATTAAACTTCTTGTGAAAATCGACTCTGACTCTTACTGGGTACTATTCTTCCAACGATCGTTTCCAATCATTGTTGAGTATGGATTGGACGTGGATTAGTAACCTACGATTTCCTAGATATATATCAAAGTTTGACAGTTCAAAGAAGTCAAATCTACCGATATATGTTCACTACAAAAAGTTCAAATGGAAACATACTTATCCAGATATAATTAATCATTACTTGTGAATGACACAGTTTTTCATGCCTATTTCTATTGCATAGTCATTCCCCATTCATGTGGGGGATTGTTGGGGTTTAAGCTTAAAAGTAGCGTAAAACGGTTGAAAGGGAAATTGACGGAATGATAAAATTTGAAAAGACATTCTGCAAAGGAACATTATCCTATTTTTTAGGAGGAAAAGACATTTGTTGGTTATATATACGAATGCACTACTTCTATATTTTAAGGAACTGAAAAGAAGTTAAGTCTCGTGTCGCGATCGTCGTCACTTTCTCGGTTGATTGATTAATTTTTGTAACAACCCAATCGGTTGTTATGAGAATTAGCGTCTTGTTCCGTGGATTAAGGTCTTGAGTAGCTTTGTATTGTGTATTATGACTTGCATGTGTGATCGAGTTTGGTTTTCAGATGATTTGGGATTGATTTTGGAAGAATAATTTTTGTTTTAGAAGCTTAAGTGAAAAGAGTTAACCGGAGTTCGACTTTTGTGAAGATGACTATGGAATGGTATTTTAATAATTCCAATAGATTCGTATGGTGATTTTGAACTTCGGTGTATGTCCAAATTTAGATTTGGAGGCATGTAGGTTGATTTGATGCATTTTGGCAAAAGTTAGAAAGTTGAAGGCTTGAAAGGTTGAGAGGTTTGACCGGGAGTTGACTTTGTTGATATCGGTTTGGATTTTTATTCCGGGAGTTGGTATAGCTCCGTTGTGTCATTTGGGACTTGCATGCAATATTTGAAATTATTTGGGGTTGATTTGATATGATTCGGCATGAGTTGTAGAAGTTGAAAGTTCATTAAGTTCGATTTGAGGTGTGATTCATAGTTTTGGTGTTGTTCAATGTGATTTGAGGCCTCGAACAGGTCCGTGTTATGTTACAGAACTGATTGGTATGATTGGACAGGGTCTCAGGGGCCTCGGGTGTGTTCCGGATGGGCTACGGGTCATTTCCTTCTATTTTTGGATTGCTGATTTTGTTACCTAGTGTTCTTCATCACGTTCGCACCTGTTCTTTCGTGTTCGTGTAGTGTTATGGTGGACTCAGGTATTTTATTTTTCAGGGTCATGAAGAGGCGATCCCGTTCGTGAAGCTTGAGGGAATTATGTTGTCGCGTTCGTGATTTGAGTTACGCGATCACGTATAAGGGAAGCTGGAAGGGGCATCAGGCCTTTGTTGTCCGTGATCGTGTGGTTGCAACCACGTTCGAGTAGTGAGCAGGAGGTTGTGTGTCGCGTTTGCGGAAATAGGTTTGGTCAGCTGTTAAAAGTTTGTCTCCGCGATCGCGAGTGATGTTCCACGATCATAATGAGTAAATCAATGGGTAGAATATAAAATACTCTGTTTCGAGGGCTTTTGATATTTTATCACTTTTTGGGTTAGAGAGCTCAGATTTGGGCAATTTTGGAGAGGATTTTCACACTTTGGATTGGGGTAAGTGTTCTTTATCCGGATTTGATTATAGTTCATGATTTCATCTTTGTTTTTATCATTAAATTAGTGATTTGAATTGGAGAAAATGAGAATTTTTGTGAGACATTCAAAAATGTAAAATGAGGATTAGAAGGCCGATTTAATGTCGGAATAGGATAATTTTGGTATGGTGGGACTCATATCGGAATGGGTGTTCGAATTTTGTGAATTTTGTCGAGTTACGAGGTGCGAGCTCGAGGTTGATTTTTTTAGTTTTCATTAAAGGTCGAAGATTTATTATCCAAAATTATTTCCTATGGATTTTATTTATGATATTAAGTTAATTTGGCAAGATTTGAGCCGTCCGGAATTTTTTTTTCACACAAGAGAGTCATTTTAGAGTATTGATTTGGCTTCTTTGAGGTAAGTATCTTGCCTAACTTTGTGGGGGGGAACTACCCCTTAGGATATGAGTCGTTTGTGCTAATTTTTGTCATGTGAAAGTCGTGTAAGCGAGGTGACTAGTACGTACTGGGGCTTATATGTGAAAATTGATGATGTTTAGACTCTTAGGCTTCTTTTATGTATTTATTTGGGATTGTTAGAACATGTTATATCTTTTAATTGTCTTGTTTACTTTCCCGTGTTTTATTTGAAGTTGTCGTTACATGTCACATCCTTTACTTGTTAAGTTTACTCTTATATGATTTATTTGAAGTTGTGACCTGTTTTTTTCATTATGTGACTTCCTTTATTGTTGACTTACTCCTAATTGAAATTGTTGTTACATGATATCCTTTTTGTTACCGAGTTATTCTCCTGCATTTTAACGTAGTTGCTAGCTCGTGCTAACTCTTTCATTGTTAGCCTATTTCATACGCTAGAATCCGAAGTTTGCCATTTCATGTAAATACATTCATTATCGAGTTTATCCTAAAGAGAATTAATTGAAGTTGAAGTTATTTATATTCACTAATATATTTCAATTGAAGTCTTTTTTATAGGGAGTGTTGTTCATAGTTGAGTTACTTTCTCGTTCATTTTGTTGTTATTGAGATTCTATACACATTGTGTTTGAGTTGTGGGCTATTTGTTGCGGAAATATTTATATTGTTGGTTCTTTTGGAAGGGTTGTGGCCTATGGGAACTTGTGATATGCCTTGATATATCGTGTTGTTGTGATGTAGCACATGTGAATTGTTGTGCAGATTGGTTGTTGGTATGCGGTGTATAATGGTGGCATTTTACCGTTGTTGTTATGCAGGTCATAAGGGTGGAATCTCATCATTGTTGTTTGTGCAGAGTAATATATATGGCTATTGTATTATTGTCCGGGCAGAGCGATAAGGGTGGCTATTATGTAGAGTGATACGGGTGGCTAACGATATTGTCAAGATAGAGTGACACGGGTGGCTATCAAAGAGATACAGGTGACAATGTCCGGGATGATGTGTGATGGCCTGGGGAAATTTTGTTGGTGATATTCGTGTGATGGTGTGTTTTTCCTTGTGTACGTCATACACCTTACGTGACTTGTTGTGTTTCTTCGATGAGCTACTCGATGTCTTTGATATTACTTGTTGACTTAGGTTTTAATAGTAAACTCGCACAAGCCTACATCGTAGCATGCCACTTATCCTAGTTCAGGAGTATGAAACTTGGTATTTATTGATCATGCCTATGTATCCTCATATTATGTGCTTTCATTGTGATATTGAGTATGTGACCACGCCGAGCAGATTGTTATATTGAGCATGTGACCATGTAGGGCGGATTGTGATATTGAGCATGTGATCATGTCGGGCGGATTGTGATATTGAGCCTATGATCATGCCGGGCTGATTGTGATATTGAGCTTGTGACCATGCTGGGAGGATTGTGATATTGAGCATGTGACCATGCCGGGTTGTGATTGTGAGCCTGTGATCATGCTAGGCGGATTGAGATATTGGCACGTTAGTTGTTCGTGCGGTTGTGATTTGAAATGTGGGAACAAGGTACCGTGAGCATATGATGGTGGTTTGAGACATGAGACTTGTGACTATGAGATGAAGTATCTCGGAGTAATTTTGTTGCGAAACTTGTTCTAGAGTGGCGTGGCTTAATTGGTAGTTATTGTTTTCCTTATTTGGTTTCAATGGTACTTTCACGGTGTTAGTATTATTTTATTGTCTATATCATATGTTGATTCTTGTTGCCATTAATTGATTCCTGCTTTCTTTATTAGCTTTATACTTCTATACTGCATAGGTTATTTTGACTAGTAGGTGTCTTGACTTGTACCTTGTCCCTACTCTACCGAGGTTAGTCTTGATACTTACTAGGTACCGATTATGGTGTACTCATACTAAACTTCAGCACATTTTTGTGCAAAGCTAGGTATTGGAGATATTGGACTCGTGCAGAGTTAGTTTGTTGATCTCGAGGATTCAAGGTAGAGTTGCTTGGTCGTTGCAGTCCTTTGGAGTCCTTTCCTGTCATTGTACTGTCATCTTTTCATTTGAACAGTATTGTATTTCGATCTTTGAGATCTTTCCATGTATTCAGCTAGAGTTCGTGACTCTGTAGTACCTAAATCTTGGGAGGTTGTTATGATTATTGCCGCATAGGCTTAATTCGCTTTTGTTTTCCGTATTCATATTAGACTCTGTTTCAAATTATTATTGTAAAAACTAGCTTAATCATATCGGCTTACCTAGTCTTAGAGACTAGGTGCCATCACGACGCCTATGGCAGGATTTTGGGTCGTGATAATTTTTTGGACCAACTTTATTTTTTAAATATTATGATCGACTTTTGAGTTAAACCTCTTCATTCAATCTAATGTTTGGCTATAAATACCTGCCAATTCATCATATTTTCCTTATGAAAATTCGGAAGTTCTCTCTCTCTCTCTCTCTCTCTCTCTCTCTCTTTCTCTGCGTTACTTTCTGCATTAAACAGTAAGTTCTTATAGGTATGATTTTCTCTCGATCTTTGCATTCATTGGTCATTAGGGTTTGAAGAACCACTACGTCAGTGAGGTTGTTCGTCTATCATATGAGGAAATAATCCTAAACCTCGAGTACTAGGAGGGAATTAAGTTCCTTAAGGAAACGTTGTAGTGGGCTCACATATAATTCTGCTTCTTCTACATTTCTGTCTTATGTTGTTTAAGTTTCTAGGATTTATTTTTCGAATACAGATTACTAACATTTTCCGCATCTAATACGAGATTGTTGACTTTCTTTTGCAATTAATACTAGAAGTTAGTATTATAATGTAAGAAAATTATATTATGGATAATTTTAAATAATTTAAAATGTAAATGAGTTATGATTTATTAATTATTTTATTTTTAATTTCTTCCTTTCATTACAAATTATATCTATAAATTTTAATTGTCATGTTTTGTATATTAAGATCTTTTGAAAATTTATTTAATTGAATGACGGTTATGTGACAAAGGTCTAAATTAAAAGGAAGACACATGTTATTCATTTATATTTTGACGCATCAATTAAGTGAGTAATTTTTCTCTTTTAATCATAATTAGCTCTATAAAATCAAATTCATCCATAAATCCTTAATCAACTATACAAAGTCAAGGTTCAAGTATAAAGACCAAACTGCAATCCTTTACGCTTATGCATGTCACGTCCCAATTCCCAGCTTAGCCCGTGATGGAGCCCAACATTGCCATTAGGCAAGCCAATTATAGATCATCACCACAATCGACCACTCATAACACTTTTTAAATCAAGTAATGAAAATAAGTAAGTGGAAGTAGATTTAGATACAATGGTAAAATGCTATCATCTTAACCAAGTTACAAACTATAAACAAAAACATAAAGTTGAATGATTTAACAACAATTAGCACCATGAAACACCTGCTAAAAATATCCAAAATCCTGTGTCACAAGTGCATGAGCATCTAATGGAATATACTGAACCACTACAACTTATGTTTGGATGAAAGTAGACAAATACTATAAATATAGGGGAATGAGACTCTGGTTGCTTCGCGTCGAAATAGAAAATAGCTCACCACCAAGTCTCCCAACTGATACGCCTATGCTCCTGAGTGACAACTGGATGTACATGTCTCAGTACCTGCACCACCAGTGCAGAAGTGTAGTATGAGTACGTAAATCATCACGTACCCAGTAAGTATCTAGTCTAACCTCGAAGAAGTAGTAGCGACGGGTCGACATTGACACTTACTAGTGGTCCAAATAACAATATACATAAAAGAATAAAGGTGTGAAGCATAGTAAGTAGCAACCAAAAAGATAAATACGAATAACATGTTTCTTAACAGAAGAATGTAACGAGCCGACTGGTCATTTTAGCATTTGCATTCCATTTGATGGTTCGAGGTCATTAGTACCTTCATATGATATATTATGACTTGTGTATAACGTCGGCTTTGGTTTTTGGATGATTCATGATTGATTTGGAAGAATAATTCGCATCTTAGAAGCCTTAAGTTAGAAGAGTTGACCAAGTTTGATTTTGTATATTTGACTCCGGATCGGAGTTTTGATGGTTCCGTTATTCCGGATGGTAATTTTGGATTTGGTCCTATGCACGCATTTGCATTTGGATATTTCTAGAAGGTTTTGGCACTAATTGATGAAAGTTGGCAATTTGAAGATTTGGAAAGTTCATGCCTACGTCGTAGCATGCCACTTATCCTAGTTCAGGAGTATGAAACTTGGCATTTATTGATCATGCCTATGTATCCTCATATTATCTGCTTTCATTGTGATATTGAGTATGTGACCATGCCGAGCAGATTGTTATATTGAGCATGTGACCATGTAGGGCGGATTGTGATATTGAGCATATGATCATGTCAGGCAGATTGTGATATTGAGCCTATGATCATGCCGGGCTGATTGTGAGATTGAGCTTGTGACCATGCTGGGCGGATTGTGATATTGAGCATGTGACCATGCCAGGTTGTGATTGTGAGCCTGTGATCATGCTAGGCGGATTGAGATATTGGCACGTTAGTTGTTCGTGCGGTTGTGATTTGAAATGTGGGAACAAGGTACCGTGAGCATATGATGGTGGTTTGAGACATGAGACTTGTGACTATGAGATGAGGTATCTCGGAGTAATTTTGTTGCAAAACTTGTTCTAGAGTGGCGTGGCTTAATTGGTAGTTATTGTTTTCCTTATTTGGTTTCAATGGTACTTTCACGGTGTTAGTATTATTTTATTGTCTATATCATATGTTGATTCTTGTTGCCATTAATTGATTCCTGCTTTCATTATTAGCTTTATACTTCTATACTGCATAGGTTATTTTGACTAGTGCGTGTCTTGACTTGTACCTTGTCCCTACTCTACCGAGGTTAGTCTTGATACTTACTAGGTACCGATTATGGTGTACTCATACTAAACTTCTGCACATTTTTGTGCAGAGCTAGGTATTGGAGATATTGGACTCGTGCAGAGTTAGTTTGTTGATCTCGAGGATTCAAGGTAGAGTTGCTTGGTCGTTGCAGTCCTTTGGAGTCCTTTCCTGTCATTGTACTGTCATCTTTTCATTTGAACAGTATTGTATTTCGATCTTTGAGATCTTTCCATGTATTCAGCTAGAGTTCGTGACTCTGTAGTACCTAAATCTTGGGAGGTTGTTATGATTATTGCCGCATAGGCTTAATTCGCTTTTGTTTTCCGTATTCATATTAGACTCTGTTTCAAATTATTATTGTAAAAACTAGCTTAATCATATCGGCTTACCTAGTCTTAGAGACTAGGTGCCATCACGACGCCTATGGCAGGATTTTGGGTCGTGATAATTTTTTGGACCAACTTTATTTTTTAAATATTATGATCGACTTTTGAGTTACACCTCTTCATTCAATCCAATGTTTGGCTATAAATACCTGCCAATTCATCATATTTTCCTTATGAAAATTCGGAAGTTCTCTCTCTCTCTCTCTCTCTCTCTCTCTCTCTTTCTCTGCGTTACTTTCTGCATTAAACAGTAAGTTCTTATAGGTATGATTTTCTCTCGATCTTTGCATTCATTGGTCATTAGGGTTTGAAGAACCACTACGTCAGTGAGGTTGTTCGTCTATCATATGAGGAAATAATCCTAAACCTCGAGTACTAGGAGGGAATTAAGTTCCTTAAGGAAACGTTGTAGTGGGCTCACATATAATTCTGCTTCTTCTACATTTCTGTCTTATGTTGTTTAAGTTTCTAGGATTTATTTTTCGAATACAGATTACTAACATTTTCCGCATCTAATACGAGATTGTTGACTTTCTTTTGCAATTAATACTAGAAGTTAGTATTATAATGTAAGAAAATTATATTATGGATAATTTTAAATAATTTAAAATGTAAATGAGTTATTATTTATTAATTATTTTATTTTTAATTTCTTCCTTTCATTACAAATTTTATCTATAAATTTTAATTGTCATGTTTTGTATATTAAGATCTTTTGAAAATTTATTTAATTGAATGACGGTTATGTGACAAAGGTTTAAATTAAAAGGAAGACACATGTTATTCATTTATATTTTGACGCATCAATTAAGTGAGTAATTTTTCTCTTTTAACCATAATTAGATCTATAAAATCAAATTCATCCATAAATCCTTAATCAACTATACAAAGTCAAGGTTCAAGTATAAAGACCAAACTGCAATCCTTTACGCGTATGCATGTCACGTCCCAATTCCCAGCTTAGCCCGTGATGGAGCCCAACATTGCCGTTAGGCAAGCCAATTATAGATCATCACCACAATCGACCACTCATAACACTTTTTAAATCAAGTAATGAAAATAAGTAAGTGGAAGTAGATTTAGATACAATGGTAAAATGCTATCATCTTAACCAAGTTACAAACTATAAACAAAAACATAAAGTTGAATGATTTAACAACAATTAGCACCATGAAACACCTGCTAAAAATATCCAAAATCCTGTGTCACAAGTGCATGAGCATCTAATGGAATATACTGAACCACTACAACTTATGTTTGGATGAAAGTAGACAAATACTATAAATATAGGGGAATGAGACTCTGGTTGCTTCGAGTCGAAGCATAGAAAATAGCTCACCACCAAGTCTCCCAACTGATACGCCTATGCTCCTGAGTGACAACTGGATGTACATGTCTCAGTACCTGCACCACCAGTGCAGAAGTGTAGTATGAGTACGTAAATCATCACGTACCCAGTAAGTATCTAGTCTAACCTCGAAGAAGTAGTAGCGACGGGTCGACATTGACACTTACTAGTGGTCCAAATAACAATATACATAAAAGAATAAAGGTGTGAAGCATAGTAAGTAGCAACCAAAAAGATAAATACGAATAACATGTTTCTCAACAGAAGAATGTAACGAGCCGACTGGTCATTTTAGCATTTGCATTCCATTTGATGGTTCGAGGTCATGAGTACCTTCATATGATATATTATGACTTGTGTATAACGTCGGCTTTGGTTTTTGGATGATTCATGATTGATTTGGAAGAATAATTCGCATCTTAGAAGCCTTAAGTTAGAAGAGTTGACCAAGTTTGATTTTGTATATTTGACTCCGGATCGGAGTTTTGATGGTTCCGTTATTCCGGATGGTAATTTTGTATTTTGTCCTATGCACGCATTTGCATTTGGATATTTCTAGAAGGTTTTGGCACTAATTGATGAAAGTTGGCAATTTGAAGATTTGGAAAGTTCATAGATTTGATCGAGTTGACTTTGATTATATCGGATTTGAATTGTTGTTCTGAGAATTGGAAAAGGATCTTTATGTTATTTGTAACTTGCCTAAAAAATTTGAGGTCATTCCGAATTAATTTGATATAGTTCGGCACGAGTTTTGGAAGTTGAACATTAAAAAGTTCATTAAGTTTGATTTAAGGTGCGACTCGTGGCTTTGATGTTATTATGTGTGATTTGAGGCTCGAGTAGGTCCGGTTTATGTTTTGGTTCTTGTTGGTATGTTCGGACGGGGTCACGGAGGGCTCGGGTGAGTTTCAGACCATTTTTAGGCCCTTTTCAACTACTCGCTTTTGTCTACAGGGGTGTACATCGTGATCGCAGAGCTTTGGGCCGCGATCGCGAAAAGTAAAATGAAAAATTAGACCTGTGGCCGCGGAGAAATCTTTGCGTTCGCGGGGAAGAAATTTCTGGTTTTACTGATCTGAAATCGGGAGCTTATATCTTGCAATCTATAAGGAAATTTGAGGTGATCCAATAAATTAAAGTTCTAGCCCATTGTGTCTAGTTTAGATAAAAGCAAGCCGTTTGTTATTTAGAGGTTTGTACGAAATGTTATGGCCGTTACGCTATAGGATTTCGGGGAAGAGTTGGAAGGGTTAATGGAATTTGTTCATCGCAATCGCGGGGACATAGGCGCGATCGTGAAGGGTAAAATTGTGCTGGAATTTTTTTTGAATTGCGATCACGAGGTTGACGACCGCGATCGCGAAGAAGGACCACTAGCAGTGCATTAAAACTTCAAATTTCGGGATTTTGAGTTCATTTTATTCACTTTAGAGTTCTTGGAGTACAAGTGAGGTGATTTTGGAGGAGATAAACACCCAAATCTTGAGGGTAAGTAATTTATCTTTCTTTTGATTATATATATTTTTTCCATGGATTATTACACCTAAATTAAGGATTTGAATAGAAGAAATTTGGGGAGTTTTGTCTAAATTTTTCCAAAGTGAATTATTGAGTTTTGAACATCTATTTAGAGTTGGATTTGAGTGAAATTAGTATTGTTGGACTCATAATTGAATGGTTGTCAGAATTTATGAGTTTTGTTGGATTCAAAGGTGCTAACCCGAGTTTGACTTTTTGGTTGACTTTGGGTATTTGACTAAATATGTGACCTTAATCGCTTGGGGTTATTTCATATAGAATTATTTGATATTTTTTAGTTGCTTTTGTCTAGTTTCGAGCCGTTCGGAGGTTGATTTGCACGGGATGGCATTTTTAGAGTATTGTTTGGCTTGCTTGGTATTTGATTTGGCTTGTTTTGAGGATAAGTAACATATCTAAACTTGGATTTGAGAGTAATATCCTTGAGAACTATGATAGTAAAGATGGGTTGGGGATGCAGCACATGCTATGTGACGGGCGTGGGTGCGTGCACCGAGGTATTCATGATTCGGTTAGTTCTTAGGTTATTATATACCTTGTTTTTCTATCATGCTTCTTTGATATCATGTCTTCTCCATTTATGTGACTACGTGGGATATTATTCATGATAGAAACCATGCCTAATCTACTTGCTCAATTGTTTGAGACGTGATAGAGTTATTTTTGCCATGTTGAGCTATTTGTCTTAGCCGTAGTCATACTATACAGCAATGATAGTTACATCCACGTGTTATATCTCTATCTCTATGCAATTTTGATATGTTGTCTCCCATGATATTTGTGTCCATGTACGTGACACGAGTTTGAACTGTAATTGAGAAATATTGTGATATTCTATGTTATACAATTAGATTGTGTTTCTATGAGATGTCTGCATATTTGAGACTTGAGCAGATTGATGACTGGTGTGGGTCATAGAGCCGTATTGACATGGATACTGACATCGGGTCGCACGTCGTAACTGTCATATTGATATTGAGGTGACACATATACCAGGCCCCATATTGGGCTAAGCTGCACTGGTTTGAGGCTACACGTGCACCAGGACCCACTATTTGGGCTATGTGATTATGATAAGCACTTGGATAGGATATACTCCTCCAGAGTCTGACATGCCAGCAGCGGGCACATGCATTGTGTTATATACACGTGCTCGATGATGGGCAGTTATGCCAGGCACCCATACATTGCTAAGTGTGATTATTTTGATAGATTTATGCATAGCATAGAGATGCACCATCCTCATGCTAGACAGTGACATGACATCTGATCACTTAGCATGTAGGCATAGAGATGCATTTTCCTTATGTTAACTGGTAAATGAACAGTCTTATCTAATGTGGTAAATTGGAAAAAACACAGTTCTTTTGATAAACACATGTTTAATTGATTTCATTTGTAAGATTTAGGCTTGGACTGTTATACTTGAAAAGCATGTCTACTTTCTCGTATTTGTGAATGAGCATCGCATCGCATCTCCTGAGTTATATATACCTTTACTCTTTTCACTATATTGTTATGGACTGTTATTGGCTATTGATGTTAGTCACTGAACTTCTTTCAATCTCGTCACTACTTTCAACTTGAGGTTAGGTTTGTTACTTGTTGAGTACATTGGGTCAGTTGTACTCATACTACACTTCTGCACCTTGTGTGTACATATTGGAAGATGATGTTGTTCTGTACGGCAGGAGATGGCATTGAAGATGTACCTGCGTTCCGGATATGGCTGTCACTTGTCCTTGGTAGCTTTAGATTTGCAAATATGTTTATGCATATTTTGAATAGATGATGTATTTATTTCGTACCAGCTCTATAAATTCTAAGACTTAGAAGCTCATGATTTGTACTACCAATCCTTGGGAGTTGTATAGAAATTAAGTTATTTTACTCATTTACTTTTATTATTCTCATATGAGTTATGTTAAATGTTACTTGGCTTACGTATCTGTAATAACCCGGCTGGTTTTTCTGAGAATTTAAGTTCCGTTCGGCAACATTTGATCTTGAGCAGCTTCATATGATGATTTTGGACTTAGGCGTGCGACCGGATTTGGTTTTGGAGGTCCGTAGGGTGATTTGAAGAATTTCGGCAAAAGTTGAAGTTTGGAAAGTGGAGAGGTTTGACCAATACTTGAGTTTGGTGATATCGCGATTGGAATGCAATTTCGAGAGCTGTAAAAGCTCTATTATGTTATTTGGGACTTGTCTTCAAAATTTGACGTCATTCCAGGTTAGTTTGATAGGTTTCGGCACGAGTTTTAGAAGTGGGAAGATTTGGAAGTTCATAAGTTCGATTCATGGTGTGTTTCATAGTTTTGTCGTTGTTTAATGTGATTTGAGGCCCCGGGTGAGTCCGTTATAGAGCTTATTGGTATGCTTGGACATGATCCCGGGGGCCCCGGGCGTGTTTTGGTCGAGTTTCAGATGTTTTTCATAGTTTTGAGCAGGTCTGTTTCTGGTGTTTCGCACCTGCGACACTTTGGAGCGCAGGTGCGGCTCCGCTTTTGCCTGAGCCTGGCCGCTTCTGCGGTTATGAAGTCCTGGGAGCTCGCTCATTTTTGCGAAGACGCACGCAGGTGCGAAGGCCGTTTTTGCAGTCCAGCGATCGCACCTGCGAAGAATATCACTTCTGCAGTTTCCCCTTTCCCTTTTGCGGTGCTGCTGGTGTGGCTGTAAATCCGCAGATGCGGTTCCAAGCCTGTTAGCTGAGTTCGCAGATGCGGACTCTTTCTCGCAAATGCGGTGCCGAGATGCAGTTGCTTGTCCGCAGATGCGGAAGTCTTGGCAGAATCATTTAAGTCGAGGGTTTGGCCATTTTCTTCATATTTTAAGTTTTAGACTTCGGTTTTGGGAGCTTCTTTTTGGGGTTTTCAAGTAAATCGATTGGGTAAATGTTCTTCATCTAGAATTTAATATATTTCATGATTTTATTTTCATTTTTATCATTTAATATGTGTTTTGAGTTGAGGAAAATTTTGGTTTTTGAAGAAAGTTTTCAAAATGAAAAATTATTATTTGAGGGTCGAAATGGTACCGGAATGTGATAATTTTAGTATGGTTGAACTCGTATCGGAATGGGTGTTCGGGTTTTGTAAAATTTGTCGGGTTCTGAGGTGCAGGCATGGGGGTCGACTTTTGGGATTGATTTCTAGAGTTTTATAAAGATTGAGACTTTATGATCCGAAATAATTTCTTATAAGTTTTATTTGTGCTTTGAAGTTATTTTGATTAGATTTGAGCCGTATGGAGGTCTTTTCGCCCGAGAAATTCATTTTAGAGTACCGGTTTGTCTTCTTTGAGGTAAGTATCTTGCCTAACCTTGTGTGGAGGAACTACCCCTTAGGATTTGAGTCTTCTATGTTGGTTGTAGTCCGTGTACACTAGGTGACGAGTACATGCTCAGACTTATTTGTGGATATCGGCCTTTTAGGGTTCCTAGGTCCTGGTATTCATTGATTATGCAGTTTTTCTTGTTATGATTACGTTCCTTAATTACTACTTTCACCTTTACCTGCTTAATTAGAATAAGTTACTTCATGATTCACTCTTATTGTTACTTGATTCCTATGTGCCTTAATTGAGACTGTTATCTCTTCCATTGCCATGTTATCTTCTCCCTAGCTGCTTATCTGTATTAGAAGTTATAGTTATCCCTTTTATAAATGTTCTCCCTTAATTGAGATTATGGTGATCTTCTCGGTGCCTACTTTTATTTAAATTGGTTGTATCTCTCCCGTAATTGTCAAAACTTAAAAGAAGCTTAGAAATCATATGCCATAGTGGACTTGCCCTTATTTGGAATTTTTTGACTCGTGTTAGTTTCTTGTTGTTGAACCGTACATTGTGGGATCTTTGTTACATATTATTTTCTTCCCTGTTGAGATGTTATTAGTATGATTAGTATTCCTTGTTGTGGTTATTCCTTGTGAAATAGATCTACCATTTCTTGCGATCGAAGGTTCTTGAGTTGATTTACTTATCGTACTTTGTACTATTGTCATTGTTGTTGTTGTACTTGTTGTGGTGATGCACGAGGTTTCTACCATGCGGCTGTGGTTATTGTGATGCACGAGGTTTCTGCTGTGCGGTTGTTGGTATGGGGTTGCACCAGGCTTTTGCCGTAATGTTGTTATTATTGATACTTGCACATGCAACGTGACAAAGCGGGATATATATGTGGGTTTCACATGTGGCGAGACAAGGTGGGAACATTATTATGCATGTGTGGCGAGACAAGGAGGGCATTTACTTTACTATTGCACACGCGGCGAGACAAGGTGGGCTATGTCAGGGATCGAGTTGTGATGCATTGTGATGGCCTGGGGCATTCTTGTTATTGATATTTGTGTAGTAGTATAGTTACCTGTGTGAGCTTTATCTTGTAAAAGTTGCGAGAAAAAAACATTCTACGTGTTTTTCATTTCTTCTACTTATCCTTATTAGCTGGTTGAATTATGTTAGGAAAATAGCACAAGAATACACGTAATCAAACACTCTTATCGATGAAAGGGGTTCCATGGCATTGTTGAATATAGATGCTTACCCTTGTTTACTTGCCTTCTATGTGACAATGACTCTATTTGGCACGTGAGTTTTTCGTGTAGTTATTAGCTGAGATGAGGGAACAGGATGCCAAAAGTTAGGGTTCTGGTATTGGGACCCGTGAGTTATGATTAACCTGAGGTTCGGTACCTCGTGGAGTTTATTGACTAAAACCTAATGTGAAAATAGTCATTGTTGTTGAGTTATTAGTTGTCCTTTCTAATCTGTGATTTCAGATTTTGGATTTGTTTTTCCGTTCCTCCTCCTGTGTCATGATTTGGGTAGTCTAATACTTATTGTCTTCCTTTCTTATTGCAATTACTATATTGTTAGCCATACCGCGTGGTCTTCATGTAGATATCATACTTTGTTGTTCCTATACTCATATTTGTTCAAGTTTTTTAGTCCAGTAGGTGTCTTGACTGTTCCTCGTCACTACTCCCCTGAGGTTAGTCTTGATACTTGTTGGGTATCGCTATGGTGTACTCATACTAAACTTCTGCACATTTTGTGCAGATCCAAGTGTTGCGAAGCCAGTTGATTGATAGCTAGCGGTGCAGATTGTCGTTGTGGAGACTCAAGGTAAACTTGTTGCTGCATTCGCAGGCTTTGTAGTCACCATCCCATTTTGTATTCGCACTATTTTTACTTATTTCCAAACAGTCGTATTTAGAAGTTGTAGTAAACTCTGTAGATCTTTGACTTGTACTACCGGTTTTGGGAAATTGTATATTGTATAAAGAGTTTCATTTCATAAATTATTAGATGTTATGTCATTATTGTTTCTACTCCGTAAATTTTAGGCTTACCTAGTCCCTAAGACTAGGTGCCATCACGATACCCAACGGAGGAAACTTTAGGTTGTAACACTAGCGGGTTGGGTTAGGTATCATCGCGACTAGTTGGATTTTGGGTCGTGACTAGTTGTTATCAGAGCTCTAGGTTCATAGGTTCTACGAGTCATGAGAAAGTGTGTAGTAGAGTCCTGCAGATCAGTGTGATGACGACCATACCTATCTTCAAGAGGCCATAGGGCATCTAAGATAAACTTCCCTGCTTTCTTTCCTTAT
The DNA here is from genome assembly GCA_005239525.1 of Nicotiana knightiana. Classification (NCBI taxonomy): domain Eukaryota; kingdom Viridiplantae; phylum Streptophyta; class Magnoliopsida; order Solanales; family Solanaceae; genus Nicotiana; species Nicotiana knightiana. The sequence goes on from MDKJ01309223.1 coordinate 22,542, forward strand.
CGTATGACATTGATTCGGCTTGAAGTGCATCTTATTAAATTCCTCCCTCTCTCGTACATTATGTTGAGCATTCGGTATCAGCAGTGCATCGACGACTTGTGAATCCATGGATGAGGTGCCAAATGCGTTTACTATGTATGGGTGATGGGCAAGTCTGGAGGAAATGAGGCCAGAATTAGGCTGCAGCTTGAGCTTGATAGTTTCAACTGTGTAAGCGTGTGCTTTTGGACTTATATGTCTGTAGTGTTCCTGGGAGTGAGATTTATGGCTCGATGAGTAGTGATATGGCTATATGATGATTATGATGTGGCTGTCGGATGTGTCCATATGGCTTGGATGTGATAAGAAGAGTTCGCTTGGGATGTGAGCAGAACTATTGAGTGTTTGATTTCTAACTTGATGTGTTGTACGGTCCTGAGTTATGAGTTTGTTAGGGGTATTTCATGTTGTTCAATGTGGAGCGAAGTAGATTCTGATGTCTTGATGACGAGTTCAGACTCGGGAGGATTTAAAAATTGTATGGTGGTTGTGACTAGGATAAAGTCGTAGAGGATGCTAGTTGAGACTAAGTAGGTAGGTTATCACCTGCGGGGTAGTCTACAGATGTGTTATTCTTGTGATGCTTTGTGGAGAATTTCTTTCTACCAATGGGTTATATGTGTTTCAATTAGAGTTTGGATCCTTTGAGGAAGTTGGCTTGACTGACACGAGGGTGAATGTGAGTTAAGCAGATGATATAAGGTATGTTATGATTAGTTCTACATTAGTTCATGAAGCATTTATCTGGATTACGGTGCAAGATCATGGTAGTTATGGAGTAATATCGCGGGTTATCGGATGTTGTGTTCTATGGCTTTTAGCCAAGTGGGGAAATCTTCTATCGACTACCAGGTTGCATGGTTTACATGCTACGTTAGATTTGGCCTGAGGCATATTTGTGGATCAGGTTGGTTTTGAGAGTGACTTGAGCAAGGAAATTTCTGGGTGCATGAGTATTAAACTATGGATAAAGAGAAATCTTGGAATGTTTCGGGTTGTTATTCGTGATGGATGTGATGTTCTTGGAGAAGGGAGTCACTCGGTTGCGTTGATGTGGGGTTACTTCTTTAGGTGTTGGTGTTCTAATAGATCACAAGTTGTTCGGTTCATTTGAGCGGTGCATTCGATATTAGAGTAGGTAGGATGACTCTCGAAGAGGTTCTAATGGGTTCAAGATTCATATGTGGTATATGAGAAATTTTCGGATTTGTAAATGTCAAAAATCAGAGACTTGCATTGGATGGTGTCGGGACTCGCGATATTTCTGTATCAATATGAATTTTATATTTTAGTATTAAAGAGGTTAAGAAACATCTTTAGATTCACATAATGTCTCCTCATATTGGGTATCTCGGTTGTGGTACTTTGGGGTGCTTAAAAAGGGAATACAGCGGCTTATGGGCTTTAGGGAAATGTGGTTTCATACTAGGATCTTTTGTGGCGAGCACTCGGTTAAGGTCCGTAGTCTATTGGCAAGGAGAAGTGTTAACTTAAAGGTAATATGGAAGGAAATCGAAAAAATAGAGCAGCTTGGTAGTAGATTGGATAAGTATTATAATGGTATGATTTGTTCTTTTGTTCTTATAATGTAGTGAGGCTTTACCAGTGTTGTGTGGAAATACTCTTGTGTTTGGTGACCTACGTGATTTGGTTGAGTTAGAGAGATTCAGTTCTGATGGCTTGGTTATGTGAAAATGGGTTTTGAAGAGTTCTCAATGATTTCTGTCACAGCTTGAGATGGATATTTTCTACAGGCATGGGGAGTTTGTTGTGCATTGTGATTTTCTCTTAGATGGGATCAAGTTTTCCGACTGATTGAGTGTGTATTCTACTTGTGACTCAGAGTTGATAATTGGATTCTCGTGTTTTGATATGATGGCATGATAGATATAGTGCGACGTGTGGAATTGAGAATTTTATGTACAAGGTTGTGGTTAAGCTTCGAAGGGAAGGTCATGAGTCTTCAATAGTATGGACGATTTATGATGTTTAGAAGAATGCTGGTAATATCTGGTATCACCTAAGAAGAGTGTGCATTTTAGAAGGTGCCTTGTGTCTTGACTTAAGGATGCTTCATTGGTATTATGGTACTTGCTTAGTTGATCGACTGTTGATGTTCATATTTTTCTATGTGGCACGGAGAATGAAAGAAGTATTTCTCGTGAGACGATTGTGTATGTGGGGGTGTTAGTCAATCAAGTTATGGAGTTGGGATCGAATATGGTGATTCTTGTATTCTCGTGATTTGGAGACTAGGAGTCTCAGATGGGGACTATTCCTTAGTTGCAGATAATAAAGATATTAGTAGAGTTAGATAGTTGATGGAATGTTTTATGGATAGGTTACAATGGATCTTTGTGAAGGTTATATATCTATTTCGGGAGGATCGGAATTGATTGGAGGCCACAAGTAGGACTATTGAGGATATGTAGTCTACATTGGGTCGTATTTTTTTACTCAGTACTGCTTTTTTGTAGGGTGTGTCATTCGGTTAGAGTGAGCTTGTTAGTGTTCTGATAGGTTCTAGGTGTTACTCTACTGCTACAATGGGTTGTGATCTGTTGATTATTTGCTCACAAGATGCGTTTCTATTTGGGCCTTGTCACAAAATTCGAACGAGATGGTTCTTAGGTGTGTGAGTGGTTCATTGTGTCTTGGTTATGGTCTTTCCCATTTGAAGTATATTGTGCTATCTGTTTGTCCATGGTTATGGTCACACACTTCGTGTGTTTGTTGTTGATTTGTGTATGGTTGTTAATTTTGAGCATTAGGGCTCGAGGTATTTCATGTAGACCGGTGTTTGGATTGAGTCATGCACTGTGGTGGAGTTATGTTGGTATGTTATCCTTCATGTTGCATTCGCCTGTCTTGGTTCTACTATGAGTGATAGGTTCATAGCATTGCGCTTGTGGTGGTACATGTTGAGCTTGCGAGACGGTTCTCTCATTTGTTTAACTTTCCATTTTTGGGTACATTTAAGTTGTTGCTTATTGGTGCACGGATTGCACAGTTTTTGGCTATGGTATTGATGTGTCATGTCAGTTGAGCAGTCTATATTTGATGAGATAAGGTCATTGGACCTAGAGTGTGTGCTATCGGATTTGATTACGGTATTGTTTGGAAGAATAATATCGGAAGTTGGCTTAGAACTTGGTCTATGGTTCTTGTTGGGCAAGAGAGATCCGCGACTTGTTGATCTGATGGTGGTTATGAGTCTCTACGTGTTTCCTTCATCGTTGGTAGTTTACGAAGAGTTAGAACAAGTTTTACTTGATATGAGGTTTGTTACCAGTACTGGATTCGTTCTTGAACAACTATTGTGGTCGGAAGTTATTGCTATAAGTGTCTGAGTTATGTGGTATATCATATAATTACATCTTGGGTTATGGTTATGACTTTGATACAAGTTTGTTCAGACTTATATAGTGCATAAATATGAGAATCGGGTCTTGTAATGGATTCTGGATGCTAGAAATTAGGTTCCAAGGTTTATGGACTAAGGGTGAAGGAAGAATCTTTAGTTATGATGTGATAACGGACTTATATGTAGGGTAACGTGGGATCACCTATGAGTATGTGCATGGCAAGTTTACACAGTGTTTTAATGGCCTTGTAGCGACTCTTGGCACGTCGTTCGATGTTTAAGTGGGGGAGAATGTGGTTCGTTTTGAACATTTGCATTTCGTTCGATGGTTCGAGGTCATGAGTAGCTTCATATGATGTATAATGACTTGTGTGTAATGTTGGTTTTTCTTTTCGGGATTGATTTGGAAGAATGGTTCTCATCTTAGAAGTCTTAAGTTAGAAGAGTTGACCAAGTTTGACTTTTGTGTATTTGATCCCGGATCGGAGTTTTGATGGTTCCATTAGGTTCAGATGGTGAGTTTTGACTAGGGTGTATGCCCGGATTTGCATTTGGATGTTTCTAGAAGATTTTGGCGCTAAATGACAAAAGTTGGCAATTTGGAGGTTTGAAAAGTTCATAGGTTTGACCGGGAGTTGACTTTGATAATATCAGATTCGAATTGTTGTTCCGGGAGTTGGAATAGGCTTTTTATGTCATTTGAAACTTGTGTGAAAAATTTGAGGTCATTCTGGGTTGATTTAATATGGTTCGGCACTAGTTTTGGAAGTTGAAAATTCAAAAGTTCATTAAGTTTAATTTGAGGTGCGACTCGTGGTTTTGATGTTAATATGTGAGATATGAGGTATCGAGTAGGCCCGTGTTATGTTTTGGGACTTGGTATTTTCGGACAGGGTCCCAAGGGGTTTGATTGAGTTTCGGGGTGGTTTTGGGCGATTTTTAAGCCTTTTTCAACTGTTGGTTTTTGGCTACAGGGGTGTACATCGTGATCCGGGTGCTCTGGGCCACAATCGCGAAGAGTAAAATGGAAAATTGGACCTATGAATCGTGTTTGCGGAGGAAGCTTCGCGTTCTCAGAGGAAGCTTCGCGTGCGCGAAGAAGAAATTTCTGCTCTCACTGAGCTAACTTCAGAAGCTTATATCTTGCAATCCATAAGGAATTTTGAGATAGTCAAAAGTAAAAGTTGCGAGGTTGACGACCGCAATCGCAAAGAAGGACCACTGGTAGTGCACTAAAATATAAAACTTTCGAAATTTTGAGTTCATTTTCTTCACTTTTTGAGTTTTTAGAGCACAAGTAAGGCGATTTTGGAGAAGATAAACACCCAAATCTGGATGGTAAATAATTTTATCTTTGTTTTGATTATTTATCTTGTTTTTTATGGATTATTACACCTAAATTAAGGATTTGAAGAGAAGAAATTGGGGGTTTTTTTCTAAACTTTGCCAAAGTGAATTCTTGAGTTTTGAACATCGACTCAGAGTCGGATTTCAGTGAAATTAGTATGGTTGGACTCATAATTGAATGGATTGTCGGAATTTGTAAGTTTTGTCAGGTTCCGAGGTGCGGGCCCGGGTTTGACTTTTTCGCTGACTTTGGTATTTGACTAAATATTCGACCTTTAACTTTTGGATTTGTTTCCTATAGAATTATTTGATATTTTTGAGTTGCTTTTGGCTAGTTTTGAGTCGTTCAGAGGTTAATTTGCGCGGGATCGCGTTTCTAGAAAATTATTTGACTTGCTCGGTATTCAATTTTGCTTGTTTCAAGGTAGTAACATATCTACACATGGATTTGAGGGTAAATATACCTGAGAACTATGATAGTTGAGATGGGATAGGGGTGACGGGCGTACTAGGTGATGGGCGTGGGTGCATGCACCGAGGTATTCATAATCCGAGCAGTTCTTAGGCTATTATATGCCTTTCCTTGTTTTGCTATCATGTCTTCTCCATTTATGTGAGTGCGTGGGATATTATCCATGCTAGAAACCATGCCTAGGCTAGCTTCTCAATTGTTTGAGAGATAATAGAGCTATTTTTTCCATGTTGAACTATTTGCCTTAGTCGTAGTCATACTGTACAGTCATGATAGTTACATGTGCATGTTTTATCTCTATCTCTAAACACTTTTGATATGTTGTCTCCTGTGATATTGGTTTCATTGTACGTAACACGAGTTTGAACTGTAATTGAGAAATATTGTGATATTCTGTGTTATACAATTGGATTGTGTTCCTATGAGTGATAAGTGTGAATTTTGACCACTTATTAGCACTGTTTTGTTTCTGTTTTAGTCCAAAAAGATTGATTTATGTTCCCAACACTAATGAAAGTGTGCAAATTGCAAGAATGCTGGAAATTTTGGCTCCCGTGATGAAATTCGACTCAAAAAGGACTGTTCTGACTCACAAGCCAAGAAAGGATGCAAGACATAAGAAGTGCGATCCGCAGAGGTATTTCTGCGCCCGTAAAGAAAGTGCGGACCGTAGAATTCCCTCTGCAGCCACAAAACAAGTGGAGAAGCCCAGTAGACTTTAAGCTGATGTGTGAATCACACATGAATTGTGCGGCCGCAGAACAAGGTCCGCACTGACAAAGAATTCAAAGCTCAGAGAGTGTTCAAATGACCAAGACTTGAAGCTTTGCCCGACGTGCGGACCGCACAAGAATTGTGCGGCCACAGAAGATACATTGTAGCTACAGATCAATTATGCGGTTGTAGGATCCTAATCCCTGCAAGCTGAAGCAATCTGCAGACTGCACATGGAATTGTGCGGCCGCAGAACCTCTCGAGGAGCATTTTTGTCAGCGAGTTTTGGGCCACTATAATAGACGAGAATCACATTTTTAGGTCAAGTTTCGAATTTTGAGTTGTTGCAGCCGTTGTATATTGCTATTTAGGAAGTTTGTGACTATTTTGGGATTTAAACATCTATTTTATCATTTAATCTAAAATTATGAGTTTAATTCGTATTTCTTCTTTGCTTTCTTCATTTTTCACTATGAGTAGCTAGACTCTTACTAGGTTTGTGACCCAACCCTTTATCGTTATTTAATTTTAATGCTTGTTTATGATTAGGTGTTGATTATTTAGCCTTTTATAAGCTTTACTTTTAGAATTAATAGCTGCAAACATTGATTCATGCCTTTTTGACTTGGTCTTTACTTGAGAAAGATGGACCTAGTCTAGAAAAACTTGACTAACAAGAAATTGGACTAATTAAGCGTTTGATTAGCCTAATTAAAGGGTTTGAACTAGAGATATCGAGAACCCGACTTAAGCTCATATCAACTATTTAGCTTGATACCCATTTAGGCTGGAGAAAGTCAATTGGGAAAAATCACTCTATGACTGAGAGGTATTGAGTGGATAACTTAAAGTTGAGAGCTATAATATACCCTGATCAATAAAACAAGTGTTGAAGTATTTAACTCAATAGGCGAACACCTAGGTTAAGGTCACATCCCTAGGATTTTTAACCAATTGCAAAAACAACAAAAACAATCATTAGCTTTCTAGTTTCTTCCCTTTAGCTTATAATTGTTAGAGTGTTTAGAAGTTGAAATCAAAAACCTCTGTTTGGAAGTGAAATCTAGTTGTTCCATTTTCTCTCGTAAAGTGTATACCCCTAACACCCATATTAAACTCCCTGTGGAAATCGACCCCAACTCTTGTTGGGTACTTGTAACGACCCGGTCGGTCGTTCCGTGAGATTAGCCTCATTTCCCCTATTTCACCTTTATTATGTGCTAGTTAACCTAATTATGATGTGTTGGATCGGTTGGTTCGGGTTTGGGGTGGTCATGGTTAGAACTGAGACACTTAGTCTCTTTAACTGGCTTAATAGTTGGAAAAGTCAACTAGGAGTTGACTTATTGGTAAATGACCTCGAAATGTAGATTTTATGGCTCGGATAGCTTCGTTAGGTGAATTGGGTCTTAGGAGTGTGTTCAGAATGTGGTTTTGATGTCCGGTGTAGAATTAGGCTTGAACTGGCGAAAGTTAGTTTTTGGCGATTTTCGGTCGGCACTGGAAAATTAGCTATCGGGGTCGGAATGGAATTTCGGAGGTTGGGGCAGGTTCGTAGTGTCATTTTGGATGTGTGTGCAAAAATGTTTTGGTTGGTTTCGGCATCATTGGCGAAATTTAGAAATCTCAGAGTTCATAAGCTTAAATCCAATGTGATCTTGGTGTTTTAGCGTTGTTTTGGGTGTTTCGAAGGCTCGACTAAGTTTGAATGAGGTTATGGGACTTGTTTGTATTTTTGGTTGGTATCCCGAGGGGGCTCGGGTTGATTTCGGATAGCCATCGGGGGATTTTAAGTTTGAAAATAGCAGCTGATGTTGCTGGTGCTGGTGTTAACGCAACTGCGGATAGGGTACCGCAGGTTCGGGCCCGCAGAAGCGGACGGCTCGTCGCAGATGCGATTTTTGGTGGGTTGGAGGTGTTCCACAGGTGCGAGGTTTTTACCGCACCTGCGAAGCCACAGATGCGGAAGTTTGATAGCAGGTGCAGAGACTGGGCCTCTAAGCATTTTCCGCAGGTGCGCACCTGGGACCGCAGGTGCGGGTCCGCGGGTGCGCGTAAGTGGTCGCAGGTGCGGAACCACTGGGCAGTTAGTATAAATTCCAACCTTCGCGAATTTTTGGCACTTTCATCATATTTTGCATCCAGACTGAGGCTTTTGGGAGCAAATTGAAGAGGGATTTCGAGGGTCTTCTGTGGAGATAAGTTTCTTGGACTAAAAACTCGATTCTATGTTGTTATTTGACGGATTAGGCTTGTAATTAGTGAATTTAATGGTATAAATTGGGGGTTTAGGGCTTGGGAAATTGAGACTTGTAATTAAGGAATTTAGGGGTCAATTGTGGTCGGATTTTGATGCATTTTATATGTGTAGACTCGGGAAAGATAAGGATTCTTGTGATGCGATTTTTATAGAATTCCGAGATGTGGGCCCGAGGGCCGGGTTAGGCCAATTTCGGGAATTTTGGTTAAAATTGATAGTTTTCGAGTAGGCTTTGCTCCTTTAGCGTATATTGATGATATTAATCTGATTTGGTTAGATTCGGAGCAGTCGGGAGCCGATTCGAGAGGCAAGAGCATCGCAGATTAGTATTTGGGCCGGTTTGAGGTAAGTAATGACTGTAAATCTTGTCCTAAGGGTATGAAACCCCGGACTTCATATTTTCTCACTATTTTTGGAGTAGCGCACATGCCGGATGGCGAGTGTGTGGCGTGCACTGATTTTTGGATTTGGACTTGGTCCTTCCCGTGGCAACCATTGAGTTGCGTATTTACTTTTAAATCATATGTTAAATCGTGTTTTAAGACTATTACTATATTTGGGTTGCAAGCCATGTTTGGCGCCTTGTGCCAACTTGTTTAGACCCCTTGGGGGGCTTTTACTGCTATTTCCTCACTGTGTTGACTTATGATTTACACTCAGTCATATTACGTTTAACTGATTTCGAAACTCAGCCTTCTTTACACTATTTTGAGATATAAAATGATGTTTTGGGTCGAGTACCCCGTTTTACTGATAGCCCGAGGGGCTTTTTGAGAGTTTCTGACTGAGTGAGGTCGAGGGCCTGATTGTGAGGATATGTGTAACGACCTGGCCGGTAGTTCCATGAGATTATCCTTGTTCCCCCCATTTCTGCTTTATCGTATGTTGCTTAGCCTATTTATGTTGTGTTGGGTCGGTTGGTTCGATTTCGGAGTGGTCGTGGTGAGAACTGAGACACTTAGTCTCTTAAATTAGCTTAATAGTTGAAAAAGTCAACTGGGAGTTGACTAATTGGTAAACGACCTTAGAATGTGGATTTTATGGCTCGGATAGTGTCGTTAGGTGATTTGGGACTTAGGAGTGTGTTCGGAATGAAGTTTTGATGTTCGGTGTAGAATTAGGCTTGAATTGGCAAAAGTTAGTGTTTGGCGATTTCCGGTCGGCAGTGGAAAATAGGATATCGGGGTCGGAATGGAATTCCGGAAGTTGGAGCAGGTTCGTATTGTCATTTTGGATTTGTGTGCAAATTTTCAGGTCAATCGGATGTGTTTTGGTTGGTTTCGGCATCATTGGCGAAATTTAGAAGTTTCAAAGTTCATAGGCTTGAATTTGATGTAATTTTGGTGTTTTTGTATTTTTTTGGTGTTTTGAAGGCTCGACTAAGTTTGAATGATGTTATGGGGTGTGTTGGTGGGATTGGTTGAGGTCTCGAGGGCCTCAAGTGTAAGTCTGATGCTCAAACGGACACTTTTTGGCCTTAAGAAGTCTGTTGTTTTCTGGTGTTTTAGCAGCAGTGATTTCTTCACTGTGATCGCGTGGATTCATCCGCGATCGAGTATAGTAAAAGAGTGGGGCAGGCATTTTGTTCTATGCGATCTCAAGGTTAGGATTGCGATCGCATAGGTTGGTCAGGTAAAGTAGTGCGATCACGTGGGTGTTGGTGCGATCGCGTAGAGGTTCTAAGGCGCGTGTGTGGGATGGAGAGTTGTTCTATGCGATCACATGTATTGGTATGCAACTTGAGTGGGCTGTTCATTGCATCAGGATCGCGTGGCTGGAGTCGCGATCGCACTGAAGGGATAATAAGTGCTGGGCAGAATGTTTTAAAGCCCATTGTTGCGAGAATTTGTCCATTTTCCTCCATTGTCAAGCGGGTTGAGAGCTATTTGAGAGGGTTTGAAGAAGAAATCAAAGGGGCTCTCTTGGAGGTAAGGTTTCCAACTTCATAACTCGTTTCTATATCGTTTTCTAAGCAATTAAACCGGAAAATTGTTGAAATTAAACTCAAATTTGGGGAAGAAAGGTGCATGGAATTTGAAATTTTCTTTTTAGGATTTGAGTGGGCAATTGTGGTCCGATTTTAGTGTTCTTGGTATGTATAGAATCGTGGGAGGACGTGGATTCTAGTGATGTAAATTTTATTGAATAGAGACGTGGGCCTGGGGCTAGGATTTGGCCGAATTTCGAGAATTGTGTCTAAATTGATACTTTTCGATTGGTTTGTGTTCCCTTAGCATATATTGATGATGATAATCTGGTTTTGGTGGATTAGGAGTCAATTTCAGGGGCAAGAGCATCACGGATTAGTTTGTGTCCTGGTATGAAACCCCGAAATTCATATTTCTCACTGTTTTTAGAATGGCGCACATGTCGGATGACGAGTATGTGGCGCGCAGTGATTTTTGGATTGGACTTGGTCTTCTCCGCGGCAACTATTGAATTGCATATTTTACTCTAAATCATATGTTAAATTGTGTTCTAAAGACTATTTCTATATTTGGGCTATAATCCATGTTTGGGGCCTCGTGCCGACTTCTTTAGACCCCTTGGGTGCTTTTTACTGCTATTTCCTCACTGTTGATTTATGATTTACACTCAGTCATGTTGTGCTTAACTGTTTTTGAAACTTAGCCTTATTTACACTATTTTGAGATATAAAAATGATTGTTTGGGTTGAGTACCCCGTTTTACTTATACGCCTGAAGGGCTTTTGAGAGGTTCTGACTGAGTGAGGCCGAGGGCCTGATTGTGAGGATATGATACGCCACGAGGTGGCTTGATATTAACGCTTGGGCTGAAGGAGCCCCTCCGGAGTCTGTACACACCCCCAGTGAGCGCAGATACCTACTCAGAACTGAGTGCCGAGTGATGAGTGATTAGGAGGCATGAGTGACAGTGAGGTTGCCCGAGGGGCTGATACTAAGTGGTTGTGAGGTGCTGAGTGATGTTCTGCCCGAGGGGCTACTTATGATTTATTCCATTTTTACACTAAGTCTTTCGGTCATTTTTATTTCTGAAACTGTTAGAAAAACACTTTTTTCAAAGGGTTTTTCTGAAGTTGGTTTTTAGGCATGATGATTTCATATATCTATGTATATACTGTTGGAAGAATGGCTGTGCATATTGTGAACTGATGATATTTATTTTTATGTGTTTCTTGCGGCTTAGACTTGATTTATTTTCATTACTACTGAGTTAGCGTACTCACATTACTCCCTGCACCCCTGTGTGCAGATTCAGGTGCAGATACTGAGCGTTAGCCATCTATTCCGTACGAAGCCGGAGTTCGGGATATAGAGGTAGTTGTTCAGCGTCCGCAGCATCTCTATTTTTTCCTTCTTTTGTTGTATCTATCTATTCGTTCGGAGATTTTGTAATATAATAGTACACTTGTTAGTATATTTCTTAGATGCTCATGACCTGTTGATGCCGGATTTTGGGGGATGGTTTAGACTATTTAGCTGTTTATTTTGCCTAATGTATTCAGTAATTCTATATACTTTATGAAATATTGAAATTGGTTGGGATTTAAGAAAGAAACTGTAATTTTGTGATTATGGGCTAGCCTAGTTCCACGATAGGTGTCATCACGGCCGGTTGAGGATTTTGGGTCGTGACAAGTTGGTATCAGAGCCTAGGTTACATAGGACTCAACGGTCATGAGCAGGTTTAGTAGAGTCTTGCGGATTAGTACGGAGACGTCTGTACTTATCTTCGAGAGGCTGCGGAACCCTTAGGAACAATCTCATTTTTCTTGAATTATGTCGTTCCATCTTGTTGATTCTAGAAATCTAAACTTCTGTTGTTTCCTTCTCTCATAGATGGTGAGGACTCGCGCTACCGATCAGGGTGATCAGCCACCAACTACACTAATGAGAGGTCCAGGCCACGGTCGAGGCTGTGGTAGAGTTAGGGGGCCAGCCCATGTAGCAGCCAGGGCAGTGCCAGTTGATTCCCCTACTGTTCAGGGTCAGATTCCCGCCACAGATGCTCCAGCGGGGCAAGCTTAGGCACCGGTAGTGCCTATTGTTATTCTAGGTCTTCAGGAGACCTTGGCCCAGATCTTGTTGGTGTGTATCACCCTTGCTCAGGCAGTTGCCGCTACTTCTCAGGCCGGGGGAGGCAGTCAGACTCCAGTTACCCAGACACCAGAGCAGGGTACTCAGGGCCAGCAGACACCGGGGGCGGTTCCAGCCCAGCCGGTTGCTCCAGTTCGAGACTTCGTGATTCCGGCTATGCCAGAGGATGAGCAGCGTAGACTGGAGAGATTTAGCAGATTACAGCCTCCGACATTCAGTGGTGATGAGGGCGAGGATACCCAGGGTTTTTTGGGTAAGTGTCAGAGGATGCTGCGTACTGCGGGGATTTTGGAGACCAGTGGGGTCTCATTTGCTACATTTCAGTTTTCTGGTGCTGATTTCACTTGGTGGGAGTCTTTTGAGAGGCGTAGGCCTGTTGGTTCAGAACCCCTCACCTGGTAGCAGTTCTCCACTATCTTTTTGGAGAAGTATGTACCCCAGTCACACAGGGAGGAGCAGCGCAGGATTTTTGAGTAGTTACGTCAGGGAGAGCTATCAATGATGCAGTATGAGATGCGATTTTCGGAGTTGGCTCGTCATGCTACCGAGTTGGTCCCTACTGATAGGGAGAGGGTTAGGAGGCTTGTGGATGGCCTCACTTATCAGCTTCGCTTATTTATGACCCAGGAGAGAGTATCAGATGCTACATTCGAGCAGGTTGTTCACATTGCTCGAGATATTGAGTCGGTTCGCCGCCAGGAGCGGGAGGAAAGGGAGGCCAAGAAGCCTCGTGGATCGGGAAGTTCTAGTGGTGCTCCTTCCAGGGGCAGTTTCAGCATGGTAGAGGTCGTTCATTCAGGCCTCCTCAGTCAGTCCGCCCAGCTTATAATGGTGCATCTTCCGGGCATGGTCCCCGTGGTTCTCAGTCAGGCCGTACTTCATTCGGTGCCCTCCTAGCTCAGAGTGCAGCTTGAGCACCACCAGTTCATAGTTCTTCTATGCATGAGTCTTCTAGTGGCCATACTGGTGCCAAGGGTTTCTATCAGTCCCTGCCTCCAGCTCCAGGGAGTTGTTTTGAGTGTGGAGAGTTTTGGCACATGTGGAGGCAGTGTCCCCGTCGTCCCGGTGGTACTTCTCAGCAGAGGGGCCAGCCCTCGACTTCAGATCCAGTTACTTCACCACCCGCCCAGGCAGCCAGGGGTGGTAGTCAGTCAGCCAGAGGCCGCCCTAGAGGGGGATGTCGAGCAGTTGGAGGTCAGGCCCGTATGTATGCATTTCCAGCCATGCCAGATGTTATGGCCTCCAATGCAGTGAACGCGTGGATTCATCCGCGATCGCATAGAGTAAAAGAGTGGGGCAGGCATTTTGTTCTATGCGATCGCGAAGTTAGGACTGCGATCGTATAGGTTGGTCAGGTAAAGCAGTGTGATCGCGTGGATGTTGGTGCGATCGCGTAGAGGTTCTAAGGCGTGTGTGTGGGATGGAGAGTTGTTCTATGTGATCGTGTGTATTGGTATGCGATCTCATTGAGTGGGCTGGTCTGTGCATCACGATCGTGTGGTTAGAGTCACGATCACACTAAAGGGATTATAAGTGCTGGGCAGAATGTTTTAAAGCCCATTGTTGCGAGAACTTGGTTATTTTCCTCCATTATCAAGCGGGTTGAGAGATATTTGAGAGCGTTTGCAGAAGAAATCAAAGGGGATCTCTTGGAGGTAAGGTTTCCAACTTCATAACTCGTTTCTATATCGTTTTCTAAGCAATTAAACCGGAAAATTGTTGAAATTAAACCCAAATTTGTGGAAGAAAGGTGAATGGAATTTGGAATTTTCTTTTGAGGATTTGAGTGGGCAATTGTGGTTTGATTTTAGTGTTCTTGGTATGTATCGAATCGTCGCATGACGAGAAATTTTATTGAATTCTGAGACGTGGGCATGTTGCTCGAGTTTGGCCGAATTTCGAGAATTGTGTCTAAATTGATAGTTTTCGATTGGGTTGTGTTCCCTTAGCGTATATTGATGATGATAATCTGGTTTTGGTTAGATTCGGAGCAATCGGGAGCCAATTTGACGGGCAAGAGCATCGCGGATTGGTTTGTGACCCGGTAGAGGTAAGTAATGATTATAAATCTTGTCATGAGGGTATGAAACCCCGGACTTCATATTTCTCACTGTTTTTAGAATGGCGCACATGTCGGATGACGAGTATGTGGCGCGCAATGATTTTTGGATTGGACTTGGTCTTCTCCGCGGCAACTATTGAGTTGCGTATTTTACTCTAAATCATATGTTAAATTGTGTTCTAAAAACTATTGTTGTATTTGGGCTATAAGCCATGTTTGGGGGACTCGTGCCGACTTGTTTAGACCCCTTGAGGGCTTTTTACTGATATTTCCTCACTGTTGATTTATGATTTACACTCATTCATGTTGTGCTTAACTATTTTTGAAACTCAGCCTTATTTACACTATTTTGAGATATAAAAATGATATTTTTGGTTGAGTACCCCGTTTTACTTATACGCTCGAGGGGCTTTTGAGAGGTTCTGACTAGGTGAAGTTGAGGGCCTGATTGTGAGGATATGATACGCCACGAGGTGGCTTGATATTAACGCTTGGGCTGAAGGAGCCCCTCCGGAGTCTGTACACACCCCCAGTAAGCGCAGGTACCTACTGAGAACTGAGTGCCGAGTGATGAGTAGGAGGCATGAGTGACAGTGAGGTTGCCCGGGGGGCTGATACTGAGTGGCTATGAGGTGCTGAGTGATGTTCTGCCCGAGGGGCGATTTATGATTCATTTTTTTCCCGAGGGACTACTTATGATATATTCCATTCTTACACTAAGTCTTTCGGTCATTTTTATTTCTGAAATTGTTGGAAAAACACATTTTTCAAAGGGTTTTTCTGAAGTTCGTTTTAAGGCATTATGATTTCATATATCTATGTATATACTATTGGAAAGAAAGGTTGTGCATATTGTGAACTGATGATATTGATTTTTATGTGTTTCTTGCCGCTTAGACTTGATTTATTTTCATTACTACTGATTTGGCGTACTCACATTACTCCCTGCACCCTTGTGTGTAGATTCAGGTACAGATACTGAGCGTTAGCCATCTATTCCGTGCGGAGCCGGAGTTCGGGATATAGAGGTAGCTTTTCAGCGTCCGCAGCATCTCTATTTTTCCCTTCTTTTGTTGTATCTATCTATTCGTTCGGAGATTTTGTAATATAATAGTACACTTGTTGGTATATTTCTTAGATGCTCATGACCTGTTGACTCCGGATTATGGGGATGGTTTAGACTATGTAGCTGTTTATTTTGCCTAATGAATTCAGTAATTCTATATACTTTATGAAATGTTGAACTTGGTTGGGATTTTAGAAAGAAACTGTAATTTTGTGATTGTGGGCTAGCCTAGTTCCTTGATAGGCGCCATCACGGCCAGTTTAGGATTTTGGGTCGTGACAATATGATATGCCACGACGTGGCTTGATATTAGCGCCTTGGGCTGAAGGAGCCCCTCCGGGGTCTGTACACACCCCCAGTGAGCGCACGTACCTACTGAGTGTCGAGTAACAAGTAATTGGGAGGCATGAGTGACAGTGAGGTTGCCTGAGGGGCTGCTGCTGAGTGATTGTGAGGTATGCTGAGCGACTGATTCTGAGTGATGATTTGCCCGAGGGGCGAGTTATGATACATGTTTTGGCCCGAGGGGCTATTTATGATTTATTTCATTTTACAGTAAACTCTTTGGGTATTTTTCATAAATTTTAGGAAAACACACTTTTCAAAGGATTTTACTGAAGTTGGCTTTTAAAGCATGTTGATTTAGTGTATACACTGTTGGAAAGAAAGGTTGTGCTTATTGTGAATTGATGATTTTATCTTATGTGTTTCTTACTATTTTTACTTGATTCATTTTCATTACTACTGAGTTGGCATACTCACTTTACTCCCTGCACCCCTGTGTGCAGATACGTGTGCTGGTACCGACCACTCGTGTTCTTCCTTCGTGTGGAGCTAGAGTTGGGACTTCGAGGTAGCTGTTCAGCGTCCATAACATCTCTTTTCCCTTTTTCTTGTTTTGTATTTAGTTCCTCGTTCCGAGTCTTGATGTATTATGACAGTAGGGTTATTTTGTACTACTCGTAGATGCTAATGGTTGACTCCAAGTTTTGGGGTAGTGTATAAACTGTTTTATTCATTTTTGTTGTTGTG
Source organism: Nicotiana knightiana (assembly GCA_005239525.1). Taxonomy (NCBI): domain Eukaryota; kingdom Viridiplantae; phylum Streptophyta; class Magnoliopsida; order Solanales; family Solanaceae; genus Nicotiana; species Nicotiana knightiana. The sequence continues at coordinate 38,977 of MDKJ01309223.1, forward strand.
AACTGCTTAAACGAAAGAATTTTGTGATATATCGGAACCGTTTTGGAAATTATGAAACTATTATGTTAGTATGTGATTGTTGGCTAGCCTAGTTCCATGTTAGGCGCCATCACGGCCGGCTTAGGATTTGGGGTCGTGACAAGTTGGTATCATAGCCTAGGTTACATAGGACTCAACGGTCATGAGAAGGTTTAGTAGAGTCTTGCGGATCGGTACGGAGACGTCTGTACTTATCTTCGAGAGGCTGCAGAACCCTTAGGAAAAATATCATTTTCTTGAATTCTCTCATTCCATTTTGTTGATTCTGGAAATCTAAACTTCTGTTGTTTCATTCTCTCATAGATAGTGTGGACTCGCGCTACCGATCAGGGTGACAAGACACCAGCTAGACCAGCAAGAGGTCGAGGCCGCGGTCGAGGCCGTGGTAGAGGTAGGGGACCAGCCCGTGCAGCAGTCGGGGTAGCACCAGAGGGCCCACCTACCATTTAGGATCAGGTTCCCGCCGCAGATACTCCAGCGGGACAGGCTCAGGCACCGGCAGTGCCTATTGTTATTCCGGGTCTTCAGGAGACCTTGGCTCAGATCTTGACAGTGTGTACTAGCCTTGCCCAGGAAGTTGTTGTATCTTCTACTACTGCTACTTCTCAGGCCGGGGTAGGCACTCAGACTCCAGCTGCCCTGACACCTGAGCAGGTTACTCAGGGCCTTCAGACACCGGGGGTGGTTCCAGCCCAGCCGGTTGCTCCAGTTCAAGACTTTGTGGTTCCAGCTATGCCAGATGATGAGCAGCATAGGCTGGAGAGATTCAGTAGGCTTCAGCCTCCGACATTCAGTGGTGCTGAGGGCGAGGATGCCCCGGGTTTTCTGGATAAGTGTCAAAGGATGCTTCATACTGCTGGGATTCTGGAGACCAGTGGGGTCTCGTTTGCTACTTTTCAGTTTTTTGGGCTGCTTTTACTTGGTGGGAGTCCTTCGAAAGACGTAGGCCTGTTGGTGCAGCACCCCTCACCTGGCAGCAGTTCTCCACTATCTTCTTGGAGAAATATGTACCCCAGTCACATAGGGAGGAGCATCGCAGGCAGTTCGAGCAGATGCAATAGAGGGAGAAATCAGTGACGCAGTATGAGATGTGGTTTTCAGAGTTGGCTCATCATGCCACCGAGTTGGTCCCTACTGATAGGGAGAGGATTAGGAGTTTCATGGATGGCCTCACTTATCAGCTCCGCCTTTTGATGACTAGGGAGAGGGTATCAGGTGCTACCTTCGAGCAGGTTGTTGATCTTGCTCGAGATATTGAGTCGGTTCGCCGCTAGGAACGGGAGGAGAGGGAGGCCAAGAGGCCTCGTGGATCTGGTGGTTCTAGTGGTGCTCCTTCCAGGGGCAGTTTCAGCATGGTAGAGGTCATTCATTCAGGCCTGATCAGCTAGTCCGGCCAGCCTATAGTGGTGGATTTTTGAGGCATGGTCCCCGTAGTTCTCAGCCGGGTCGTTCTTCATTCGGTCCCCTTCCAGCCCAAAGTGCAGCTCGAGCACCACCAGTTCAGGGTTCCTCTATGCATGATTCTTCTAGTGGCCATTCTGGTGCCAGAGGTTTCTTTCAGCCCCCGTCTCCAGCTCCAGGGAGTTTTTTACGTGCAGAGAGTTTGGGCACATGTAGAGACAGTGTCCCCGTCATTTTGGTGGTTCTTCTCAGCAAAGGGGCCAGCCCTCGACTTCGGCTCCAGTTACTTTACCACCCGCCCAGACAGCTAGAGATGGGGGTCAAACCGCCAGGGGCCGCCCTAGAGGGGAAGGTCGTGCAGGTGGAGGCCAGGCTCGTATCTATGCACCTCCAGCCAGGCCAGATGTTATGGCCTCCGATGCAGTGATCACAGGTATTGTCTCAGTCTGTTGCCGAGATGCTTTGTCTTTATTTGACCCTGGCTCTACATATTCCTATGTTTCTTATTATTTTGCCCATTATCTGGATGTGCCCCGTGAGTCTCTAGTTGCATCGGTTCATGTGTCATCTCCGGTGGGCGATACTATTGTTGTGGATCATGTGCATCGGTCATGTGTGATAGATATTGGGGGTCTAGAGACCCGAGTGGACCTGTTGTTACTCAGCATGGTTGATTTGGATGTGATATTGGGCATGGATTGGCTATCTCCGTGCCATGATGTTCTTGATTGTCACGCTAAGACCGTGACCTTATCTATGCCACGATTTTCGAGGGTTGAGTGGAGAGTTTCTTCTGAGTATGCGCCTAGCAGGGTGATTTCTTACCTGAAGGCTCAGCGTATGGTTGAAAAGGGGTGTTTATCGTATTTGGCTTTTGTGAGGGATGTCGGTGGTGAGACTGCTATTGATTCGGTTCCTGTGGTCCGTGATTTTCCGGACGTGTTTCCTGCAGACCTGCCAGGAATGCCACCTGATAGGGACATTGATTTTGGCATTGACCTGGTGCCATGCACTCAGCCTATTTCTATTCCACCTTATCGTATGGTACCAACGGAGTTGAAGGAATTAAAGGAGCAGCTTCAGGAACTCCTAGATAAGGGGCTCATTCGGCCTAGTGTGTCACCTTAGGGTGCTCCGGTATTGTTTGTGAAGAATAAGGATGATTCTATGCGTATGTGTATTGATTATCGGCAGCTGAACAAGGTTACGGTGAAGAACCGGTATCCCTTTCCCTGTAAAGATGACTTATTTGATCAGTTGCAGGGTGCCAGGGTATTTACCAAGATTGACTTGCATTCTGGCTATCATCAGTTGAAGATTTGGGGGCCCGACATCCCGAAGACTTCCTTCAGGACTAGATATGGTCATTATGAGTTTCTGGTTATGTCATTCGGGCTGACCAATGCCGCAGTGGCCTTTATGCACTTGATGCATAGTGTGTTCCAGCCTTATCTTGACTCCTTCGTCATCATATTTATCGACGATATCTTGGTATATTCTCGATCTCGGGAGGATCATGAGCAGCATCTGAGGAATGTGCTTCAGACTCTGAGGGAGAAGAGATTGTATGCAAAAATTTTGAAGTGTGAATTCTGGCTCGATTCAGTAGATTTCTTGGGGCACGTGGTGTCCAGTCAGGGTATTCAGGTTGATTCGAAGAAGATAGAGGTGGTGCAGATCCGGCCTAGACCGTCATCAGCTGCCGAGATTCGCAGTTTCCTTGGTTGGCAGGGTATTATCACCGTTTTGAAGAGGGATTTTCATTTATTGCAGCACCTATGACCAGACTAACCCATAAGGGTGCTCAGTTTAGGTGGACGGAAGAGTGTGAGGAGAGCTTTCAGAAGCTCAAGTCAGCTTTGACTACAGCTCTGGTATTGTTTTTGCCGACGGGTTCAGGTTCTTATACAGTTTACTGTGATGCCTCGAGAGTTGGCCTTGGATCGGTTTTGATGCAGGACGGTAGTGTGATTGCCTACGCGTCCAGACAGTTGAAGGTGCACGAGAAGAATTATCCAGTGCACGATCTTGAGTTAGCAGCTATTGTCAACGCCTTGAAGATTTGGCGTCATTATTTGTATGGAGTGCATTGTGAGAATTTCACTAATCACCGTAGTTTGCAGCATCTGCTTAAGAAAAAAGACCTGAATTTGCATCATAGGAGATGGTTGGATCTCCTCAATGATTATGACCTCACCATTCTATATCATCCGGGGGAAGGCCAATGTAGTGGTCGATGCCCTGAGTCGTAGAGTAGAGAGTTTGGGGAGTCTAGCCTACCCTCCAGTGGCAGAGCGACCTTTAGCACTTGATGTTCAGGCTTTGGCGGGTCAGTTGGTGAGATTGGATCTATCAGAGCCCCCGCGGATATTGGCTTTAAAGCCTCTAGGTCTTCTCTTTATGATCAGATTAGAGCACGCCAGCATGATGATCCACACTTGCTCGTTCTTCAGGACAGAGTCTGTCGCGGTGATTCCAGGGATGTGGCTATTGGTGATGATGGGGTCATGAGGATGCAGGGCCAGATTTGCGTGCCCAATGTGGATGGGCTTCGAGACCTGATTCTAGCTGAGGCCCATAGTTCGCAGTATTTCATCAATTCGGGTGCCACAAAGATGTACCAGGATCTGAGACAGCATTATTGGTGGAGGCGGATGAAGAGGGATATTGTTGAGTTTGTGGCTCGGTGTCTCAACTGTCAGCAGGTCAAGTATGAGCACCAGAGACCGGGTGGATTGCTACAGAGATTAGATATTCCGGAGTGGAAGTGGGAGCGGATCATCATGGACTTCATATTTAGGCTTCCACGGACTTCGAGGAGGTTTGATGCTATATGGGTTATTGTGGATCGTCTGACCAAGTCCCCGCACTTCATTCCTGTTGGTACTACTTATTCTTCGGAGCGGTTAGCTGAGATTTATATCAAGGAGATTGTCTGATTGCATGGGGTTCCAGTTTCTATCATTTCCGACAGAGCTACTCAGTTCACATCTCCGTTTTGGAAGGTCGTGCAGAGGGAGTTAGGTACTCAGGTTGAGTTGAGCACAGCGTTTCATCCTCAGACCAACGGGAAGTGGGAGCGTACTATTCAGATTCTGGAGGACATGTGCGTGCGTGTGTCATTGATTTCGGGGGTTCATGGGACCAGTTTCTGCCACTCGTGGAGTTTTCATATAATAATAGTTATCAGTCGAGTATCCAGATGGCCCCGAATGAGGCTTTATATGGTAGGAGGTGTAGATCTCCGGTTGGTTGGTTTGAGTTACGCGAGGCTAGGCTGTTGGGTACAGACTTGGTTCAGGATGTGTTGGGTAAGGTGAAGTTGATTCAAGAGCGGTTTCGCACGGCGCAGTCTAGGCAGAAGAGTTATGCGGACCGAAAGGTCCAAGATGTGTCTTTCATGGTTGGGGAGAAGGTGTTGTTGAAGGTGTCACCCATGAAGGGTGTTATGAGGTTCGAAAAGAGGGGAAAGTTGAGTCCCCTGTTCATTAGGCTATTTGACGTGCTGCAGAGGATTGGAGAGGTGGCTTACAGACTTGCCTTTCCACCCAGCTTATCGAGTATTCATTCGTTGTTCCATGTTTCGATGCTCCGGAAGTATGTTGGTGACCCGTCGCATGTTTTGGACTTCAGCACTGTTCAGCTCGAGGGTGATATGTCATATGAGGTAGAGCCAGTGGCTATTTTGGGTTGTCCGGTCAGAAGGCTGAGGTCTACAGATATAGCTTCAGTGAAGGTTCATTGGAGAGGGCAGCCGGTGGAGGATGCCACCGGGGAGACCGAGCGGGAGATGCGGAGCAGATATCCTCACTTATTTGAGACTCCAGGTATGTTTCTAGACCCGTTCGAGGAAGAACGTTTGTTTAAGAGTGGGAGGATGTAACGACCCAGCTGGTCGTTCCGTGAGATTAGCCCTGTTTCCCCTATTTCAGTTTTGTTATGTGCTAGTTAACCTAATTATAATGTGTTGGATCGGTTGGTTCGGGTTCGGGTTCGGGGTGGTCGTGGTGAGAACTGAGACACTGTGTGGCATGCACTGATTTTTGGATTTGGACTTGGTCCTTCCCGTGGAAACCATTGAGTTGCGTATTTACTTTTAAATCATATGTTTAAATCGTGTTTTAAGACTATTACTATATTTGGGCTGCAAGCCATGTTTGGGGCCATGTGCCGACTTGTTTAGACCCCTTGGGGGGCTTTTACTGCTATTTCCTCACTGTGTTGACTTATGATTTACACTCAGTCATATTATGTTTAACTGATTTCGAAACTCATCCTTATTTACACTATTTTGAGATATAAAATGATGTTTTGGGTCGAGTACCCCGTTTTACTGATAGCCCGAGGGGCGTTTTGAGAGTTTCTGACTGAGTGAGGCTGAGGGCCTGATTGTGAGGATATGATATGCCACGAGGTGGCTTGATGTTAGCGCTTGGGCTGAAGGAGCCCTTCCGGAGTCTGTACACACTACCAGTAAGCGCAGGTACCTACTGAGTGCGAGTGTCGAGTGCCGAGGTGACGAGTAATTGGGAGGCATGAGTGACAGTGAGGTTTCCCGAGGGGCTGATATTGAGTGATTGTGAGGTATACTGAGCGACTGATTCTGAGTGATGATTTTCCCGAGGGGCGAGTTATGATACATGTTTTGGCCCGAGGGGCTATTTATGATTTATTTCATTTTACACTAAACTCTTTGGGTATTTTTCTGAAATTGTTGGAAAACACACTTTTCAAAGGATTTTACTGAAGTTGGCTTTTAAAGCATGTTGATTTAATGTATACACTGTTGGAAAGAAAGGCTGTGCTTATTGTGAATTGATGACTTGATATTATGTTTTTCATACTGCTTAGACTTGATTCATTTTCATTACTACTGAGTTGGCGTACCCACATTACTCCTGCACCCCTGTGTGCAGATACAGGTGCTGGTACCGAATGCTAGTTATCTTCCTTCGTTTGGAGCCGGAGTTAGGACTTCGAGGTAGCTGTTCAGCGTCCACAGCATCTTTTTTCCCATTTTCTTGTTTTGTATTTAGTTCCTTGTTCCGAGTCTTGATGTATTATGACAGTAGGGTTATTTCGTACTACTCGTAGATGCTCATGACGGTTGACTCCAGGTTTTTGGGTAGTGTATAAACTGTTTTATTCATTTTTGTTGTTCTGAACTGCTTAAATGAAAGAATTTTGTGATATATCGAAACAATTTTGGAAATTATGAAAATATTATGTCAATATGTGATTTTTGGCTAGCCTAGTTCCATGTTAGGAGCCATCACGGCCGGCTTAGGATTTGGGGTTGTAACCGTACTATTCTTCCGACGACCGTTTCCACTCACTATCGAGTGCGAATTGGACATGGATCAATTTTTGGCGCCGTTGTCGGGGATTCAAAATGGTGTTTGCTATATATTTGAGTTTATTTTTGTAATATCCTCTTTCCCTTCCATGTTACTAACTTGTACGAGAAATTATAGGTACAAACATGGCGAACAATGATCTCGGAAATTTGTCTTAGGGGGAATTGGATGTCGAGGAGGAGCAAGTAGAAGAGGTAACTCTTGAGCCTCAAGCCACCTGGAGAGGTCGAGTACCTCATGACAACGTGCTCGTTCCATCCCCACCTCCACCATGAGCGGCTCCACACCGGATATTGCCCAATGAAGGTTATACTAGTGCAATAGTCCCTCCCCGTATTAAGGCGGGCAACTTCCAAATAATTAATGTGATGCTCACTTTTCTTGAGCAACGGGGTTTCTTTACGTTGCTGCAACTCAAATATCTTATAAACATTTGAAGGGATTTGTGGATACATGTTGGGGGAGAAAGCAAACTAATGTTTTCGAGGATGCATTGAGGCTAAGGCTTTTTCCCTTCTCTATATGAGGGAAAGCTTTAGATTGGTTGGAACGATTGCCGACCCATTCAATCACTTGGGATGAGTTGGCAGAAAAGTTCATTGCTAAGTTTTTTCTCTCCCGGGCACATGGCTACACTTTGAGATAAGGTCTTGGCATTGATGCAAGAGCCAAATGAACCACTACACAAAATATGGAAGTGCTATAGATCAATGGTTAAAGAATGTGGAAATAACGATATGAAGGAAAACATGATTACACAAACTATTTATCGTGGGATAAACTCGTCCAACCAATGTGTAGTTAATCAACTAGCCAGTGGGAACTTTACAACTACGCCATATGCGGAGGCGTGTGAAATCTTGGATGAGATGGTGAAAATGTCTTTGGCTTGGAAATCCCGGGCCAATGTTCCACAAGGTGAACTGAATATGATCCACCTTTACAAAGAATTGTAATACCATGGGAAAGACATTGCCGAATTGACCACTACCATGACTCAACTATCAAAGGCCCAACTAAATCAAGTACAAGCTCCTAAGAAAGTCAATGCTATGGAGGGAGTGAACATGATGGTGAACATGAGGAGGACCAAGGGTCCACAAGTCCAAACTCGAGTGGAGAACTATGTGCAAGATGATGGTGATATTGAGCAAGATGATTCCTATAATGAACAAGAGGAGGAGGTGCAATATGTGAATAATTTTCAAAGGCAAAGAAACAACTTTCGAGGCCCAAACCAACAACAATGGTGACCACAAGACAATCATAGCAATTAAAGGAAATTGTAATAAAAACAACGATCAAGGGAATAAGAGTGGAAGCAATCAAGGAAATTGGGGAGGAAAAAACCAAGGTGGATGGAGTAACAATCAAGGCAACCAGGGGTCGGGTTTCCAAAGGCCCTCGATGTACCAACAACCGAGCAACCCACCTCCTTATCCTTCTCGTGGTTCAACTTCTTCAAACAATGAGATGGGATGTATTGAAAGCATATTCAAGAAAATTATGGAAAAGAATGCCGATTCAGATGCCCAACTTGCCTCACGCAACACATCAATCCGCACCTTAGAAGTTAAAATTGGGCAAATCTCTCAAGCTATAAATTCGCATCCTAAGGGGGCACTACCAAGTGACATGTTGGTAAACCCAAAGGGTGGTAACAATATGGTATCCCGTACTTTAACGTTAGGATTCGTTGAAGTAATAACATATGAGTTGGAAGGTATTTTAAGATTATAAATGAAGATATAGATGTAAGACCCTATAAGTTTGAAGAATTTCGGAACTACTATATATTGGCTTGATATGTATTTTCTTTGAAGTAAACCATTTTCGGTAAAAGTTGATAGATAAGGTTTTATATGGTTGTGATAAGTTTTAAATTAAATACAGGACATGCGGGAGATTATAAATGAAGTTTTATTTATTATAAGAGTAGATAGTATTTTATCATAAGAAAAATTGTCATTTTTCCGTTTTGAGAATTTATAGTACAAAAAGAATTTCTTTATTGTAAAGATATAAATTATTTCTCACATGAAAAGAAGGTTATCTTTTTATTATTTTAAAATTAAGTATACGAAAATTTTGTACTCTTTATATGAGACTAGGAAAATTAGAATATTGAGAAAATATATGTATTTTTACATAGATATTTTAATGAAATAATAGTGTATGTATTTATTTTATATGGTATCACATGACCATGATAGTATGATGTATAAAGTGTATTAAAAATAAGTAGAATTTTAAGTAATTTGAGACAATTTTTAATTATGCGGGTAATTGGTTAATTACCGGGTAGCGGGGTATTACCTAATTAATTAATACATTGTTAAATTAAAATTTTCCACCCCACGTGGCAGCACCCCTTAAAGCATATGTATGACTCTTTAAGTCATTACATTAGGTGGCAAAGTTATACAACTCTTTGGTTAAAGTTACTTTTTCCCACTAGAGATCTGGTATATCCGATAACCTTGACATGTTATATGTTGATGGATGGTTTCCGTAGACTTTATTTACATGCTCTTAGTTTTCCAACAATAGGCAAGAAAGATTGATCAAGGATGATTCCCTGTTAAGTTCCCTCATTTTGAAGCAGAATTTAAGTATTAATTGTCCTTCACAATTCCCTAGTTGTGGCATCAAGTAGATAAGGCAGAGTTCCTTTGTTGAGTTTCAGGTTGTATTTATTTTGACTTCTTAGCACCAATGAAGTCGATTAAACTCTTGTTGATTGTTTCTTCTCACAAGATTTTCGCACATGTTGGAAAGCTCTGCAACTTTGAGGTAGAAGTTAGAACAATTTACTACTACTATTCATAATAGGTTGGTTGTTGTATTTTTCCTTACTTTGATTCGCCGTTACGCGTTGTCGTAATCAACGGTGTTAAAAGTATTATCAAGAGAATCATCTCAGGTATGTTAAGGCTAATCCTTCTTTCTTTGGCATGATTCAAGTAACGAGGCGTAAACGTAATGACATTCCATAAGTGGTTCTACTCTTAGCAGTTAAGGATGTCTATATTATTCATTCCCGTAAAGTGATATTCGAGCATGTCTAAGTATGTATCTAATTTCATATTGAGGTACTTGATAAAGATATTAATATTTATAATATGGTAATACATGCATCTTCATGCATATTCAGTTACCACCGTGCTACGTACGGTCGGGCAGTCATGCATTTACCACCGGGCTACGGCCGGTCAGGCAGTTACCACCGATTGGGCAGTTATGTATCATTATTTACCACCAGTTGGGCAGTCATGTATATTCATTTATCACCGAGTTACGGTCGGTCGGTCGGGTAGTCATGTATTTACCACCGAGCTACGGCCGGTCGGGCAGTCATGCATTTACCACCGAGTTACGACCGGTCGGACAGTTACCACTGATAATTTGGGCAGTCATACATCATACGATATGGATAATAAAGATAGTCTCAAATAGAATCACTATATATGTAAGTATAATATATTAAGTATGCATATACGGTGGCACTTCAGAGATTCAGGTTGATTCGTATATGTCTTTACTTAATGTTGACCTATCGTTATGTTTCAGTTCTGCCTTACATACTCAGTACATTATTCATACTGACGTCCTTTTGTTGGGAACGCTGCATTCATGCCTGCAGGCATAGATAATTAGTTTGACGAGCCCTCATAGTAGATGAGATCGCCATTCAGCGAAGAATCGGTAAGACTCCACCTCAGTCAAAGTGCAGTCGAGTCTAAGAGTCAACGTGTCAGAATTTTGCTACAAACTTATGGGTAGGCTGGTACCTTTTCCCATTTGATGTCAAATAATCTTAGAGGCTTTGTAGACAGAAGTTCATTTTGTATAGTATGTCAGAGGCCTTGACGGCCCATATGTATTCATATTTTAAGAATGATGTTTCATTGATACAGAGTTGTTTCCCACTTACAAGTTGTACATTACAAGTTGTGGCCATGTTGGCCCCTGATAGTTACAAAGAAAAAACAAGAAAGAGTTGCAGAGTGGTTCGCTCAGGCCAGTGCAGCACCGGGTGCCAATCACGCCTCCCAGGTTTGGGGCGTGACAAAGTGGTATTAGAGCAGGTCGTGTCCTAGGAAGTCTACAAAGTCGTGCCTAGTAGAGTCTCACTTATGGGTGTGTTGCGCGCCACATTTATAATTGAGAGGCTATATGGAATTTAGGAAATGTTACCCTTCTTTTGTTTCCAGATCGTGCCATAGAGCTGAGTCGTAAGAAGTCAGTATGAAGCTTTCGCCAGATTTTGTATACACCAAAGGTGCAGGTATTACAATAGAGCTTTAAGACGTAAATGTAATTTCTATTTATGTGGAAGTGAAATTATGAAAGAAACAGAAGATACGATGCGAGATTGAAAGGTAAGTCAGTAAAAGTGAAGAAGATACAAGATACTCAAGCACAAAAAGTTTTGAATAGTCGAGACTTCAGAAATAGTTTGGGTTTTACGTTTAATTTGTAGAGGAGACCCTAGTGAAAATTTTGCAAATCTCTCAGAGTTAACATTCGAAAGACGAATGTTATAAAGGGGGGAAGGATGTTACATCCCGTACTTTAACGTTAGGATTCGTCGAAGTAATAACATACGAGTTGGAAGTGATTAAGGTTATACATGAATATATAGGTGTAAGACCCTGTAAGTTTGAAGAATTTCGGAACTACTATATATTGGCTTGATATGTATTTTCTTTGAAGTAAACCATTTTCGGTCAAAGTTGATAGATACGGTTTTATATGGTTGTGATAAGTTTTAAATTAAATACATGACATGCGGGAGTTTATAAATGAAGTTTTATTTATTATAAGAGTAGATAGTATTTTATCATAAGAAAAGTTATCCTTTTTTCCGTTTTGAGAATTTATAGTACAAAAAGAATTTTTTATTGTAAAGATATAAATTATTTTCTTACAAGAAAATAAGGTTATCTTTTTACCATTTTAAAAATTAAGCATACGAAAAATTTGTACTCTTTACATGATACTAGGAAAATTAGAATATTGAGAAAATATATGTATTTTTACACCGATATTTTAATGAAATAATAGTGTATGTATTTATGTTATATGGTATCACATGACCATGATAGTATGATGTATAAAGTGTATTAAAAATAAGTGGAATTTTAAGTAATTTGAGATAATTTTTAATTATGCGGGTAATTGGTTAATTACCAGGTAGTGAAGTATTACCTAATTAATTAATTAATACATTGTTAGATTAAAATTTCCCACCCCCACGTGGAAGCACCCCTTAAAGCATATGTATGTCCCTTTAAGTCATTACATTAGGTGGCAAAGTTATAGAACTCTTTGGTTAAAGTTACTTTTTTCCCACTAGAGATCAGGTCTATCCAATAACCTTGACATGTTATATGTTGATGGATGGTTTCTGTAGACATTATTTACATGCTCTTAGTTTTCCAGCAATAGGCAAGAAAGATTTATCAAGTATGATTCACGGTTAAGGTCCCTCATTTTGAAGCATAATTTAAGTATTAATTGTCCTTCACAATTCTCTAGTTGTGGTATCAAGTAGATGGAACAGAGTTCCTTTGTTGAGTTTCAGCATGTATTTATTTTGACTCATTAGCACCAACGAAGTCGATTAAACTCTTGTTGATTTTTTCTGCTCACAAGATTTTCGCACATGTTGGAAAGCTCTCCAACTTTGAGGTAGATGTTAGAACAATTTACTACTACTGTTCATAATAGGTTGGCTGTTGTATTTTTCTCTACTTCGATCTGTCGTTATGCATTGTCGCAATCAACGGTGTTAGATGGATTATCAAGAGAATCATCCCATGTATGTTAAAGCTAATCTTTCTTTCTTTTGGCATGATTCAAGTAATGAGACGTAAATGTAATGACATTCCATAAGTGGTTCTACTCTTAGCAGTTAAGGATGTCTATGTTATTCATTCCCGTAAAGTGATATTCGAGCATGTCTAGTATGTATCTAGTTTCATATTGAGGTATTTGATAAATATGTTAATGTTTATAATATGGTAATACATGCATATTCATTTACCACCGTGCTACGGACGGTGGGGCAGTCATGAATTTACCACCCGGCTACGGCCGGTCGGGCAGTTACCACCGGTTGGGAAGTTATGTATCATTATTTACCACCGGTTGGGCAGTCGTGTATATTCATTTACCACCGAGCTACGGGCAGTCGGGAAGTCATGTATTTACCACCGAGCTACGGCCGGTTAGGAAGTTACATATTTACCACCGAGCAACGCTCGGTCGAGCAGTCATGAATTTACCACCGAGTTACGGCCAGTCAGGCAGTTACCACTAATAAGTTGGACAGTCATGCATCATACGATATGGATAATAGAAATAGTCTCAAAGAGAAGCATTATATATGTAAGTATAATATATTAAGTACGCATATATGGTGGCACTTCAGAGATTCAGGTTGATTCTTATGTCTTTAATTAATGTTGACCTATTTTTATGTTTCAGTTCTGGTTTACATACTCAGTACATTATTCGTACTGACGTCCTTTTGTTGGGGACGCTGCATTCATACCTTCAGGCATAGATAATCAGTTTGGCAAGCCCTCATAGCAGACGAGATCGGAATTCAGCAAAGAATCGGTAAGACTCCTCTTCATTCAGAGTGCAGCCGAGTCTAAGAGTCAACGCGTCAGAGTTTTTCTACAGACTTATGGGTAGGCCAGTACCCTGTCCCATTTAATGTCAAATAATCTTAGAGGCTTTGTAGACAGAGGTTCATTTTGTACAGTATGTCAGAGGCCTTGACGGCCCATATGTATTCATGTTTTAAGAACGATGTTTCATTGATACAGAGTTGTTGCCCACTTACAAGTTGTACTTACGAGTTGTGGCCATGTTGGCCCCTGAGAGTTACAAAGAAAAAAAAGAAAAGATTTGCAGAGTAGTTCCCTCGGGCCAGTGCGGCACCGGATGCCAGTCACGCCTCCCAGGTTTGGGGCATGACACAATACGGGTCATGCCATGGCGGTTATAATAAGAAGTCGAAGAGGCAGGAATGCATCCACCTCAAGTGGAAGGTGACTTGTTGATGATGAACAAGTGATGCAAGAAGAAGAGATTCCGAACAATGTTGTGCAACCTAATGAGGAAGTTTTGATTGATATTGATGATAGTGTAGAAGAGACTCAAGAGGAGGTGAACCTGTCTAGGGAGCACATTATTGACATACCGGATCCGGTAGTACAAAAGGATAAGGCACCATTGTTGAAGCCTCCACCCCCATACCCTAAAAGACTTGCTAAGCAAAATGGTGAGAATCAATTCAAGAAATTCATTCAAGTGATGAAGAATCTCTCAATATATGTGACATTGGCAAAGCTTTGGAACAAATGCCTTGTTATGCAAAGTTTATGATGGATCTTGTGACAAATAAGCGGTCAATGAATTTTGAGACCATTAAAGTCACTTATCAAGTGAGTGCAATTGTTCATTCAATGGCTCCTATGCTGGAGGATCCCAGTATTTTCACGATTGCTTGTACAATTGGAAGTGTTGAGTTTGCTAATGCTCTTTGTGATCTTAGGGAAAGTATAAATTTGATGCCCTACTCGGTTTTCAAGACTTTGGGAATTGGAAAACCAAGACCCACCTCTATGAGATTACAAAAGGCCGATCATACCATGAAATAGTTGTTGGGTGTGATTGAATATGCTTTGGTCCGGGTAGATAAATTCATTCTTCTAGCTGATTTTGTCATTCTAGATTGTGAGGTTAATTATGAAGTGTGAATTATTCTTGGGAGACCTTTCCTTGCTACGGGTAAGGCTCTTTGTGATGTTGCGCCGGAGAACTGACTTTCCGAGTTGGTGATGAAAAGCTGTTATTCCATGTGTGTAAGTCCATGAGACAACCAAATATCAACGAGGTGTGTTATTTTGTGGATTTGGTAAACGATCATTGTTGATAATACAAGTGCTACAATCAATGTTGGTGATATGTTGGAGGCTGTTTTGCTCAACTTTGATGATGACGAGATGGGTGGCTTCATGGAATGTGTGAACTCTTTGCAAGGAATGGGGTTGTACAACTATGCGCCTCGAAAATTGTCCTTGGATCTTGAAAATAGGAAGACTTCTCCTACAAAGCCTTCTACTGAAGAGCCACCTACCTTGGAGTTGAAGCCATTACCTCCACATCTTCGGTATGAATTTCTTGGCCCTTGTTCTACCTTACAGGTTATTCATTCTTCTTGTTTGACTAACGTCCAGGCAGATTCCACATTGGCGGTGCTAAAAAAGAGGAAGGTTATTGGGTGGACCTTGGCGGATATTCGGGCTATAAGCCCCACCTTTTGAATGCATAATATCAAGTTGGAGGGAGCAAAACCATCTATTGAACATCAAAGGAGACTCAATGAGTCTATGCAAGAAGCTGTCAAGAAGGAGATTATCAAGTGGTTGGATACCGGGGTTGTCTACCCCATCTCTGATAGTTCATAGGCTTATACGGTTAAATGTGTCCCAAAGAAGAGGGGCTTGACGGTGGTCACCAATGACAAGAACTAATTGATTCTTAAAAGAACGGTGACCGGGTGGAGGATATGTATGGACTATCGCAAGCTCAACAAAGTCACAATGAAGGATCACTTTCCACTTCCTTTCTTAGGCCAAATGATCGATAGATTGGCTGGTCGTGATTTCTATTGTTTTCTTGATGGGTACTCGGGGTAAAACCAAATTCTCATTGCTCCGGAAGATCAAGAGAAAACAACCTTTACATGTCCCTATGGTACTTTTGCTTTCAAGAGGATGCCATTTGGTTTGTGCAATGCACCGACGACTTTTCAAAGGTGTATGATGGCTATTATCACGGACATGGTGGAGGATTACCATGAAATTTTCATGGATGACTTCTCACTAGTTGGAGATTCTTTTGATGATTGTCTTGCAAATTTGGACAAAGTGTTGGCTAGATGTGAAGAAACAAACTTGGTGCTCAATTGGGAGAAATGCCATTTTATGGTCGAGGAAGGTATTGTCCTTGGCCATAAAATCTCAAAGAGTGGAATTTAAGTTGATAAAGAAAAGATTGAGGTTATTTCTAAGCTTCCAACCCAATTTTGGGCGAAGGTTCTGCGGAGTTTCTTAGGCCATGCGGGAGTTTTTACCGGCATTTCATCAAAGATTTCTCTAAGGTGGTGAACTCGTTGTGCAATCTTATTGAGAAGGATGAAATGTTTAATTTCAATGATGATTTCATGAGAGATTTTAAATTGTTGAAGCTCAAGTTGTAAACTACTCATGTTATCACCGCTCCAAATTGGAGTGTGCCTTCTGAACTCTTGTGTGATGCAAGTGACGTAGCGGTTGAGGCTTTTTTGGGGCATTGCATCAACAAGATTTTCCATCCGGTCTATTTTGCTAGTAAGACCATGATAGTGCCCAAGTCAACTATACCGTTACGGAGAAAGAGCTCATTGTTATTATGTTTGCAATTGAGAAGTTCTACCCGTACCTGATGGGTGAAAAAGTTATTGTCCACACGGATCATGCGGCCCTTTGTTATCTTATGAGCAAAAAATACTTCAAAGCTCGGTTGATGAGATGGGTGCTCTTGTTACAAAGAATTTGATACTGACATCAAAGATAGAAAAGGAAGTGAAAACCAAGTGCAGTTCACTTATCTCGTTTGGAGGAGAAGGGGAGGCCGCATGATGGCCTTGAAATCAATGACTCCTTCCCCGATGAGCAACTCTTGGCAATTTCAATGAAAGAGGTACCATGGTTCGCGGACTTAGCAAATTTTATTGTGTGTGGGATCATTCTGGATAAGTTCTCTTCAAGCCAAAGGAACAAAGCTCAAAATGGATTGTCAAGATTATTATTGGGATGAACCATACCTTTTCCGGATTTGTACGGATGGGGTGATTAGGAGGTGTGTACCTGAAGAAAAGCAAGGTGATATTATTGAAGCTTTTCATTCTTCCCCTTATGGTGGTAATCATAGTGGAGCAAGAACGCGGGCCAAAGTGCTTAGTTTTGGTTTCTATTGGCCTAATATTTACTAGGATGCTAGTGAGTTAGTGAAAAGATGTGATGAATGTCAACGGGCCGATGGAATTTCAAAGCAAACTGAAATGCCTCACATGACCATTTTGGAGATTGATTTTTTGATATGTGGGGAATTGACTTCATGGGACCTTTTGTGTGTTCTTGTGGAAACACCTGCATCTTGGTCGCGGTCCAACAATGAGGCGAGAAGTGCAGTAGCTTTCTTGAAGAAGAATATTTTCACAAGGTTTGGTACTCCACGTACAATTATAAGCGATGGGAGGTCACAATTTTGCAACAAGGCTTTTGACACTTTACTTATAAAGTATGGTGTTACTCACAAATTCATGACTCCCTATCACCCACAAGCTAGTGGGCAAGTAGAAGTCTCCAACCGGGAGATAAAGTGTATCTTGTCCAAAACGGTGAATGCTAATCGGACAGATTGGTCCAATAAGATTGATGATGCATTATGAGATTATCAGATGGCTTACAAAACACCTATCGGAATGTCTCCATACCGGTTGGTGTTCGCTAAAACTTGTCATCTTCTGGTAAAACTAGAGCACAAGGCAGTGTGGACTCTAAAGAAGTTGAATCTTGATTGGGATGTAGCCGCTAACTTGAGGGTTGTACATTTGAATGAATTGGATGAGTTCCAGTACCATGCTTATGTGAGTTCGTCCTTGTAAAAAGAAAAGATGAAATATCATCATGACAAATACATTTTGAACAAAGAGTTCAAGGTGGGCGATCTTGTATTTTTGTTCAACTCAAGGTTGAGGATGTTTCCCGGGAAGCTAAGATCCAAGTGGAGTGGTCCTTTTGAAATTGTTGGTGTGACACCTTTTGGTGCATTAGACTTGAAGAACAAAAACAATGACGTATTCTGAGTGAATGGTCATTGAGTGAAGAATTATTTGGTCAAGGTTGGAGATAGCCACGTGGTGGAGGTCATTCATTTCACTTGGGGGTATTTTGCGTCATGCCGCGATGTTAAATCAGGCGCTTCTTGGGAGGAAACCCATATTTTTTTCCTTTTTCTTTTGTAGTTAGGTGTTATATGTGTTCTAACTTGATTTGAAGTGTGCTAAAGGGATGAGCTTGATTTACAGGAAAGGTGGACAAAAATATGGCTAAGTGTTCAAGATTGTGCGAACCACACTTTATTTGTGTGGACTGCACATTTCTATTGCCATAGTAGAAAAGCATTGCGGCCGCTCATTTATTTTTTGAACCGCAGATTTGAAATGTCAAAACACCAACTCTCTGATGTTTGATCTTGTCAGTGTAGATGTCAATCTATGACCGCACGTGAAATCTGCGGCCGCACCTGAAAATGTGCAGACCACATATTGAATTTTGAGACGAGGCCACCCAGGTGAAAGAGTGCGGCCGCGCTCGCCTTATTCCCCCTTCTCAAATAGTTGGTATAAATAGAACGGTAGACCTCATTTTACACATTTCTTTCTCTGAACATGGTAACTTGCTCTTCCTCGTAACTCAAGCTCTCATCTATCTGAACTGTGCTATAATCCAACACATGGGACCTGACAATATGGTACTTCCGGAGCATAGATATGTGGAATACTGGATGAACTCCCGATATTCTAGGTGGAAGAGCAAGACTATATGCAACCTCACCAAATTGCTCCAAAACCTCAAACGGACTGAGGAACCTCAAACTAAACTTGACTCTTTTCCCGAATCTCATGATACTCTTCATCGGCGAGACCTTCAGAAGTACCTTCTCACCCACCATTAATGACAAATCATGTGTTTTCTTATCCGTGTAACTCTTCTGCTTGGATTGTGCTATGCAAAGACACTCTTGAATCAGCTTTACCTTATCCAAGGTATCTTTTATCATATCAGTACCATACAACCTATCCTCAACAAGCTCAAACCAACCGATGAGGGAACGATATCATTGATCGTACAAGTCCTCATATAGAGCCATCTCAATACTATACTAATACCTTTTGTTATATACAAACTTTTCCAACGGAAAGAATTGGTCCCACTACCCTCCGAAGTTAATCATACATGCCCTAAGCATATCTTTCAAAATTTGAATTGTCCGCTCTGAATGCCCTTCGGTCTGCGGATGAAAGGTTGTGCTGAGCTCTACCCAGGTACCCAACTCACTATGTACTACTCTCCAGAAATGCGAAGTGAGCTGAGTGCCTTAATATGAAATAACAAAAATAGGCATGTCATGCAACCAGTCAATCTCCTGAATATAAATATGGGCCAACCTCTCCGAAGTATATGCAGTCATTACTGGAATAAAGTGTACATACTTGTTCAGTCTACCAACAATGACCCAAAGAGCATCAAATATCCTCAACGTCAGCAGCAAACAAACCACGAAATCCATAGTGACGCGCTCCCATTTTCACTCTGGTATAACCATCTATTGAAGTAAACCACCTGGCCTCTGGTGCTCATACTTAAACGTCTAGTCATTCATACACCTCGATACATAGTCAACTATGCCCTTCTTCCTCTGTCGCCAGCAGTAATGCTGCCCTAGCTCACGATAAACCTTTGTGGCACCTGGATTTGATGGAATAAGGTGAAATGTATGCCTCCTATAGAATCAACTCCCTTAAGACATTAGCATTAGGAGCACATAAGCAATCGGAGTCGCATAATACCATTATCACCAATATTCACCTCATTGGCATCACCTCGTAGTACTGTCTCTCTATGAACCAAGAAGTGAGGATCATCATATTGATGTGCCATAATCCACTCTAATAAAGAATATTGAGCCACAACACATGCTAGAACTCGACTGGGCTCTAAAACATCCAACCTCACAAGTTGATTAGCTAAGGGCCGAATGTCCAAAGTCAATGGCCTCTCATTTACTAGAATAAATGCCAAACTACCCACACTTTCAGCCTTTCTACTCAAGGCATATGTGACCATATTCGTCTTACCGGATGAAAAAGAATAGTGATATTATAGCCCTTCAGTAAATCAAGCCACATGCGCTGCCTCAGATTAAGATCCTTATGCTATAACAAATGATGCAAATTGTGGTGATCGGTGTAGACCTCACACGACACTACATAAAGATAATGCCTCCAATCTTAAGAGCATAAACTATCACAGTCAACTCCAAGTTGTGCACAGGGTAATTCTTCTCGTGGGGCTTTAATCGATGAGAAGCATAAGCAATCACTTACCACTCCTGCATCAATACACAACCCAACCCAACACGTGAAGCGTCATAACACACAGTGTACATCCCTTAACCGGAAGGCAAAACCAACACTGGTGTTGTAATTAATGCAGTCTTGAGCTTCTAAAAGCTTGCCTCGCAAACATCGGAGCACCTGAAAATGAACACCTTTCTAGATCAATCTAGTCAAAAGAGATGCAATAGATGAGAATCCCTCCACAAACCGTCGATAATAACTTGTTATCCCCAAGAAACTCCTTATCTCAGTCATTGTTGTAAGGCCCCGTAAATTTTTTCCCTAAAACTTGGGGTTGCATGGTGCAGAGGTTTGGCATAATAGGGCATTTATGCAGCCCATTATGTGGCCGCAGAATCACTCTGCGGGCCGCAGAACGGCCGCAGAGTGAGACAGTCATTTGGGCCATTTTTAGATGTCATTTTCGCGGCCCATTATGCGATCGCAAAGTGATTTCGCGGACCGCATTTTTATTGCAGACCTAGCTTGGAAATTTTGTGAAGGGAGGTTCTGCGGCGCATTATGCGATAGCAAAACAGGTCTACGGGCCGCAAAACGGCTGCAGAGTGGAGCATGCCAGCCCAGTTCCAGAGGGCCATTTCGTGGACCGTAGAAGCATTATGCGATCGCAGATCCTGTTTCGGAGCTTCATTTTTGGGTTTTTATAACCCAACCCTACTTCGATTAAATAGACGCAATGAACCATTTTTGAGCTAAAACCTGATATTTTGAGGGTAAGAGAGTGCCCTAGAGTGGGAGAGTGATCTTCAACCAGTTTTCCTTCGATTTTTGCTCAAATCCTTGAAGATTAACAAGGAAAATTCACTAGGTCTTCGTCCTAGAGGTAAGATTCTACACCCTAGCCCTTAATTTCGAAATTTAACTAAAAATGGGTAATTAGCAAGATAATTCTTGGGTATGGGAGTTGTTTATTTTGCATGAATGTATTGTCAAAAGGGTGTAGGAAGATTGTGAGCTAAAAATGGTAAATAATGGGTTGTGGGATGATAGATTCCTCCGTAAAAGAACCTTGAAACCTTAATGCACACCTAGTGTTTGATAAAATGCTCAAGTGAGCTAGAACCATGATCATTTTCCTAATTTTGGTTTAACTTGTTATATTGCTAAAATAGATTTAAGTTGCTAAGAATTCCGGAACATTTTAGAGTTTAAGCAAGCTCAATTGAGGTATGTTGGCTAAACTCGTGTCTTAGAATTGAATCCCACGGTGGTCATGTAAGTTAAGACTCGAGTTGGTCATTATGAAATTGTCTATTCAGAATAAACGTGTGTTGAAAGTTATATGTTCAATGTATGTTCCAAATGATTTTATCATGCTATGTTATCATTTGAGAATGTGTTCAAGTTATGGGTTGTGTGTTAAGAATGTTAAGACTTAATTCAAGTTTGAATGAAGGTTATTATGCCAAATTATGTGAAAACTCCCCATGTGTCTAAGACTCTTAATTACTCAACATGTGTACTTAAAGTCTTGAATTGAAAAGCCTTGTTGTTGATAATGATGATAAAGTTTGAAAGTGAAAAGGGTGAGCATGAAATATGAGATACAGTCAAGTGCCAAGAATGACATTATAATTGTGGCCACTAGTGCCAATGAATTGAAAAGATGTGAAAGATGTATGATATGAGATAGTTGATAGAAAAGGGTGATATCTCGGGTGAGACGGGCTAGCCGATCGGGTCGTGATCGTACGCCATGCCACACACATGGTGGTGATTGTGCTGGAAATTGTAATTCCAATTGCGATTATGGTTGATGTCTCAAATGAGACGGCCTAGCCGATCGGTCGTGATCAGACTCCCTGTAAAAGTATGGCGGCATTATGAATGATGGTATATCGGTACTAAAGATATCCCAACCTAAAAACATGGAAATGTACTTGAAAAAATTATGTGGTTCTTAACTTGATGTCTTGGTATTGTTTGAGGCTTCTATTCATTTCATGTTGGTTCCTCCTTGTATTATTACTTGTTTTATTGAGAGAGTGTTTAGTTATACATACTAGTACTACTCCACATGTACTAACGTCCCATTTTCCAGGGGCGCTGCATCTTCAATAGATGCAGGTGGTTCCATAGCAGGAGGCATTGACCAGTGATAGCAGTACACCCTCTTCCCAGCAGACTTGGTGAGGCCCACTTCTTTTCGGGGTCATGTATCTTTTGTTTATTATGTATGGTATTTGATATAGCCGGGGCCTTGTTGCCGGCACTATCATTGTACTCTTTTGTATCAAATAGAGGCTCCGTAGACATTGTGTGGGTGGTATGTTGGTATAGGTAAAGTCAAATTGGTAATGTTGTAATTGTACCACACGTTCCACATCAAACTATGAAAGAATATGTATTTTGAATCTTATAAATGATGTAACTACTGATAACGAATTTGAGTTGTTGTTTATTTGATCCTCCTAACCTCTTAATTAATGAATTGGAATATACTGTTATTCTTGAGTAAGTTCGGGTAGAAGGTATTGTTCAGGCTTGCTCGGTCAGGTCATCTCGGTTGAGCGCTGGTCGCGCTCCCCAAGTTTGGGGCGTGACAGTTGCGGTAGGACGAGGCCAACTCTGGACTGCATCGATCTTCCTAGGATCCACCTTAATACCCTCACATGATACAATATGCCCCAAGAATGTCACATAATCTAATCAAAACTCGCACTACCCTCAAATGTTACTTGTGCTACTCCAAGCTACGCGAGTAGATAATATGTCATCAATAAAGATAATGACAAATAATCAAGGATATGTCCTGAACACCCAATTCATCAAATTCATAGATGTTGCTAGGGCATTAGTCAAGTCGAATGACATCAATAGAAACTCATAGTGCCCATACCTAGTCTGAAAAGCCGTCTTCTGAACATCTGAAGCACAAATCCTCAACTGATGATATCCATATCTCAAGTTGATCTTCGAGAACACTCTAGCACCCCGAAGCTGATCAAATAAGTCATCAATATATGGCAACGGATACTTGTTCTTGATGGTGACCTTGTTCAGCTGGCGGTAATCGATGCATATCCTCATACTCCATAATTCTTCTTCTTAAATAACACTGGTGCGCCCCAAGGAAACACATTCAGCCTGATGCATCCCTTCTTGAGCAACTCCTGAAGTTTCTCATTCAACTTTCTAACTCCACAAGAGCCATATGATAAGGCGAAATAGAGATAGACTGGGTGCCTGCGCAAAATCAATGCCAAAACTAATATCATGATCCGATGGCATGCCTGGTAAGTCAGCAAAAAATACATCGAAAAACTCGGCACACCACAAACACTGAATCAATCGTGGAAGTCTCCATACTACTATCTTAAACAAAGGCCAATAGGCCAAAAATCCCTTCTCAATCATATGTTGAGCCTTCAAAAAAGAAATAACATAACTGAATGCACTACTAGATGAACTTCTCCACTCCAACCTAGGAAACTCTGGCATCGCCAAGGTAATAGTCTTGGCATGGCATGATGTGGAGACAACTAATCCATGCCAAGGATAACCCCGTAGTAAATCATATCGAGCAATAGAAGATTCACTCTAGTCACATACACATAGAAAGTCACCACACAAGACCAGTAAACCCGATCCACAACAACAGAATCAATTATCAGCATGGACACATACACAGGAACACACAAAGACTCATTGAGATACATCCAGATAAGGAGCAAAAAGAGAAGATACATAGGAATGGGAAGACCCTAGATCAAATAGCACTGATGCATCTCTACGACAGACAAAAATAATGAATATGATCACGGCATCGGAGGCTACTGCCTATAGCCTAGCTGGAAAGGAATAGAATCTAGCTGGAGCGCCACCTGATCGGCCTCCAGCTCTAGGGAAACCCCTACCCACCTGCCCTCTACCTTTGACCAGCAGGATAGGCGGTGCAACACCTGGTATGGTAATCATAGGATCATGGCCCTACGGCACTGCTTTTCCCTGAAGTCTGGGACAAAACCTCTTCACGTGACCAAGCTCCCCACACTCGAAATAACCTCTAGGTGTGGGAAAGTGTTGACTCTGGATCTGGTCTTGATAGCCTGAGTGCCCACCTGAGGAACCGTGAATAACAGGTCAATGATAGGTACTCTCTGAAAGGGTGTTGAAGTAAGGTCGTGCTGGAGCACCCCGAATAGATTGTGGTGCTGAATACATGGGCCTGCTAGGATGGCCACTCGCGAATTGACCTCTGCCCCAAGACGAGGTGCCACTGAACCCTCCAAAATACCGAGTTCGTTTGTCCCTTGATGTGGACTCTCTAATCTAACCTTGGATATGCTCGATCCTCCGAGCTATCTCCACAGTCTGATGTATATAAGTCCCCGACTCTGCCACTCATGACATAATAACATATATCCCATAGTATAGGCCTGCAATAAACCTTTGCACCCTCTATGCCTCTATAAGAATTAATATAACAACATGATAAGATAATTTAATGAACCTCTCCTCATAATCGATCACAGACATCTCACCTTGCTGGAGTCGCTCAAACTGATCCTATAACGCCTCTCTTCGGGATAATGGAATATACTTCTCCAAAAAGCGGCTCGTGAACTGATCCCAAGTCAAGGGATGTGAACCTGCTGGCCTACCAAGAAGATAAGACTGCCACCATCTACGGGTTTTTCCCTCTAGCTGAAAAGTGGTGAAGTCTATCCCATTGGACTCCACCAGTCCCAAATTATGCAGCCTTTGCTTGCAATGTTCAATAAAATCATGTGGGTCGTCTAACGAATCACCACTAAAGTAGGGAGGACGAAGCCTAGTAAACTTGTCCAGCCGCTTCTGCTCCTCGACGGCGGTCAGGTCACTTCTCTAGCCACTACAATCGGCTCAACTCCGCCGGTAGGTAGTACCTTTGGGGTCTGATAAATAGAAACAACACACCTTGGTGCATGAGCAGTAGGGGTCTGATTTCCCCCTCCATCCTGAGATATGGCCAGGTCTACTGGAAATAGTGCGAACCAAGTCATAGATTCCATAAGGCGCAGCATGTAGCCCATGACCTCCTAGAACCCTTGCTCGGTCATGAAATTTGTCGAGGTCTGCTCAGCTACAGGTATCTCATCATGCTCCTCAATAATAGGATCCACCACCAGATCCATTGGTGGTGCTACTGGGGTTGTCCCCCAACAGGAGCTCTAGCCCTCCTTCCACCTCTTCCTCTTCCTCTACCTCTGACGATTGGTGGTGCATCCCTCTGCCGCCGGCTGACGCCATCACGTGCATTCTCACCAGCTATGAGAGAGTAAGAGAAAGATTTAGACTTAGAACAACATCGACAACACGATAGAAAATGAAGAAAGAGAAGTTTCCTAACACCCTATAGCTTCTCAAAGATAAGTGCAGGCGTCTCTGTACTGATCTACAAGGCTCTATTAGGTCTTCTCATGACTCGTGAAATAAATGTAAACCTACTACACTGATACCAAGTTGTCACGACTCATATTCCACCTTAGGCTATGATGGCATCCAATGTTGTAGTTAGGCAAGCCAACAACAAATCATCATCATAATCGATCGTTCATAACACTTTTTAGATCAAGTAATGGAAATAAATAAGTGGAAGTAGATTTAGAAACCATGGTAAATACCACCATCTTTACCGAGTTACGAAATATGAACAAAACATAAAGTTGAATGATATAACAACAAATACAACCATGAACATCTGCTAAAAATTCCTAAAACCCGCTATCACAAGTGCACGAACATATAATGAAAAATACAAAACTACTACAACTACTATTTGGAATGAAAGTAGACGGAATACAGTAAATATAGGGGAATGAGACTATGTGTGTTGTGGGTCGAAGCATAGAAAGCATCTCACCACCAAGTCTCCGAGCTGGTATGCCTACGCGCCTGAGTGACAACCAGATGTACTTGTCTTAGTGTCTGCACCATTAGTGAAAAAGTGTAGTATGTGTACATAAATTAACGGGTACCTAGTAAGGATCTAGTCTAACCTCGAAGAAGTAATGACGAGGGATCGACATCGACACTTACTAGTAGTCCAAATAATAGTGTACATAAAAGTATACATGTATGAAGCATAACAAGTAGCAACAAAACAGATAAATATGAATAATATGTTTCTCAACAAAATAGTAAATACGAATAATATGTTTCTCAACAAAATAATAAATACGAAATCATCAAATACCAATCAGTGCCTCAAATGGAATATGTATGACTAATATCAGGTGTGAATGTCAAAGCTCAAGTCAGGAAATTCATATATGTACTGACTCCCTAACAAATATTATGCATGATTATGTCGAGGCAAACAACCCAATCCCAAAAGAATAATACTACATGATATTTTTGAGGTCATGTTGCCCGATCCATAAGTGTATCTCATAATACTACAGAGGTGAATGACACTCTCCCATAAGAATATTTCATAAAACTGCCGAGGCAAACAGCCCGATCCCATAAGAATAATAAGTTTCAACGGGTCACTAGCCCAACTCGTGAAGATACGTACGAGTTTAAGTAATCATGAAACTACCAATCAAATAAGCACAACACGAGGATATGGAGGCAAGAGAAAGCATAACTCTACCATAATCAAGAACGGGCAAGAGAAATCATAACTCTACCATAATCAAGTACTTAGAGAAAGCATAACTCTACCATAATCAAGTACTTAGAGAAAGCATAAATCTACCATAATCCCGCCAGAACTTAGAGAATTAAGGTTCGATCAACAATATAAGTTCCAGTCTCAAGCTCAATCATGAAGCCAAGTATTTAAACAGGCAATATTTAATTCAAGTAGTACAGTTGAGGCATGATGTAAGTCTAAGTCTACCCGGACATCATCAAGAATCTAGCTTCGCACAGACGCTCGTCAGCTCGTACATGCATAGCTCTCATAGAAAGTAGCACATAGAGAATGGAGTACCTACGGGGATAAATTCGCTCTTACAAGATTAGACAAGAGACTAACCTTTCTTTCAAGTCCAATAATTGGCCCCAACACCTCACTAACACCTTAAATCGATGCCGAGCAACTCGAAACTATCCAAAAGAATGTGCAAACGAATCAAAATATACTCAAAGAACTCATAATTTAACTATTAGAATCAATTCTCAACCCCAATCGGAAAGTCAACAAAACTCAACCCTAGACCCCCACGCCTGGATTTCAAAAAAATTCTAAGATAAATATTACCCATAGCATAATGAACTCAAATATATAATTTATTTTCAATTTCATGCCTAATTTCATGGTCAAATCCCATTTTTACTAATTCTAGGTTTCCAACCAATACCCCACGATTTGTACTACTTTCCATGTTGAAATCCACGTATAATTTACTTATTTGGCTAAAAATAAGTAGGAATCACTTACCTAGTGATATTTGATGAAAATGGCTCTTCAAGAAGTCCCCATATCGCCCAAACCAAGAGAGAATGAGATAAAATGAGCCTAAGTCCCAAAATGAAACTTATAATCTGCTCAGATCTCCTTCAGCGCGATAGCAAAGGCCACACTAACATGCCTAGTCCTGCCTCTTCGCGCTCGCGGACACCAAGCCACGTTTGTGAAGTCTACTACTACCCAACCCTTTGCTTTCGCAGTCTCACCTGCCACGTTCGTGAAGGCCAAGTCCTGCCAGCCTCCGTCCTTCCTCTTTCGCATTTGTGTAGGCTCCCTCGCGTTCGCGAAGAGGAGCCAAGTCCCCAATCGCGTTCGCAGGTCCTTCTTTGCGTTCGCGAAGAGCAACAGTTGCCCTTCCAAAATTCCTTCTTCGCTATCGCGGGACCTCCTTCGTGATCGCGAAACACACCAGCACCAACAAAATCTGCCAATTTCGAACATGCACCGGGTGATCGAAACTCACGCGAGTCACCCGGAACCCCGTTCAAACATACCAACAAGTCCATAAACATAATCCTGACCTACTTGAGGCCTCGAAACACATAAAATAACATCATAACTAAGAATTGCACCCCAAACCAAACTAATCAATCTTCTGATTTTCTGCCTTATTTCAACTAACTCCGAATGCGGTGAATCATACTTAGACAACTGGGAGTGGAACCAAATTTCACATACAAATACGAACCTCGGAATGGAATATCCAATGGGATCCGATATCATTAAAGTCCACTTCCAGTCAAACTTAGCAAACTATAAAACCTTTAAAATGTCAACTTCCCATAATAAGCACTGAATCGCTCCCGGATCACTCGAAACTTGATCCGAACATACGCCCAAGTCCAAAATCACCATACAAACCTATTGGAACCTTCAAATTCTGATTCTGATGTCATTTACTCAAAGTGTTGACTTAAGTCAAACTTGGCCACCTTAGGCTATTTTTATGGAATTAAGTGTTCTGAATGCAACCCGAACCGTTTCAATACCGAACCAATCATCCCGCAAGTCATAAAATAGAAAAGCACATATGAAAAGACTTAAACAGGGGAACGAGATTCTAAAAGGCAAAACGGGCGATCGGGTTGTTACAATGTATGTGGCAAAATATGATTTTTGGTAAGATACTTTTAAAATCATATAAATTACATAGTTTACGAAATTATTCTTATAATGGATGATTTAAGTTCAAATTGTCAAATGATAAAGTTACCCCGCCACATCTTCTTCTTTTTGACAATAAAATTTTATAAACAGATCACTTTAATTTTTAGAGAAGTAAAACTAAAAAACCTACAATGATTTAGCACCTTAACTTACCACTCCAACAAAGTCTTATGTCCAAAACTTCCATTCTTGTTATTTCTGTCTCCTTTTCCCCTTCTTTTTTCTTTTGGGTTTATCTTTTTCTTTTCGAAATTTATTTTACTGCTTTTAGGTATCATGCGTTTAATTAAAACTAGAGAAAAAGCAAACCACTTCACACTTAGATTTGTTAACTTCACACTTGATTTGTTAAGTTCGAAACCATTGAAGCACAAATCCATTGCAAAATATCATAAATTTTTTTGAAATGCCAATATCTTGTTTTCCAGCGTCAATCAATGAAATGCAAAATTTCATCAAATAATGAAACTTGGAGAACATATTTGATGTTAGGGAGCGTTTAAAAACTTTTGGATATTATCATTCTCGAATTTCTTTATAAAGATGTTAATAAAAAGGATAGTACAAATTCTTTGTGCATTAAAGAGTAATTGTGATTAGCATGATTCAATCTGACATTGCTAATATTGCAATTGTTAATTATTTAGCTCAAAGAAAACTTTCAACTTTCTATACGATTTCAGGAAAGTATTGCTTAGGTCTTTGTCCCTTATTAAAGATTTAACCAGCAATGATGTTATTAACAAAGGCAAAATAAACAAGTAATTAACATAATATAAATTTAAAATATTATTATTTCTTCGTAAAACTTTCGTTTTTATGGTCTGACTAAACCTCTTCGAATACTAATACTTTTCTCATCTATCAAAAAATATTATTGTAGCTTGTTAATAGGTACATATTATTTTGTCAATTCTACAATGATTCCCATTTTGCCTGAACTTGAGATGATTAAGCGGACAAAGAAAAATAATGTAATACAGTAAATAATATATAACATTGATTTTGTATTTTCTAGTATGATTAAAATTCTTAATTGATATATATGTTAATTTAAAACAATTCTTAAAAAATGTGACATATTGCACGGACGATAGCTATTAATTTAGGTGTATATATTGAAATAGTTCTAATTAGTTTTTAAAAAAATATAAGTATTACCAATTGTATGTTAAAGTAAATACAAGTAACCTGTAATTAAGAAGAGTAGAAAACAAATCTATATTTGATGCAAATGCTAATTAACGTAATTATATTAACAACTATTGTTGATAATTATAAAAATATAGCGTCAATTTTGTGAAACCTAAATTGAAAGGACGTGCATATTCTTTCTAATATACAATTAACTTAATTGCTTCTCCTTCCCCTTCTTTTTATTACCTCCATCTTTAACATGTTTAATTACAAAAATACAAAATAATGATTAACTAATATTTGACGCATAAAATTTAATTTATATTCATATGTTATATTGCAATAGTAGGCAATATATCTTCAAATTATTATATCAAAAGAATTTAACCCAAAAAGTTTCTTTTGCTAAAATAATCTTTTCTTCCGCTTATACTTGATAAAGTAGGTTTAATGAACAATAAATACAGTAATAATAAACAAATTGTAACGCAAAAAAAGCAATTAAAAAAAACTTAAAAATTTCTCTAGATGGCCAAAAATAAATCAAAAGAAGTCATAGTTTTCCAAAAAAAGACATCTCAAACATACGATCCAAGGAAACAAACATTTTATATGTATAATTTCGCGAGTAATTAGAAGTTTAAAATCAAAAGGGATTATACAAGTTCTATGAGAAGTGAATTTAGTGAAGAGGCAATACAGTAAAATATTTCATTTGGACAGGAGAAAGATTTTGTTTGATCATCGGTTGACAAAAGGTAGAACCATTTAAAATACTAATTTTAGTGTAAGTGTGTTGCACGTGTGGATAGCGTCAATCAGTAAACTATGTGTATATGAAGAATATGTAAATCAAGTTATCAAATGATAAGTTTTAAAATGTCAACACTATTAAGTTAATATTTCAAAATAAGTAATCTTGTACGGAGAAAAATATATGGAGTTGTCATTTATTTGAACGAATACCAGAAAGAAAATTAGTTAATGGCAACTAACTTAGAATATATTTTGTCTTCTAATGTTTCATTCTTATTGTTTTTAACGTTTGTATTTTTAACATTTTGACTTTTACTACTATATTATAATCTATTTTATTCTAAATTTCGAAAAGAATGACTTGGATTTTTCACAAATTAGTTAAATCAAAGACTTTTTTGGTTAATTAGGATTGTTCTTAACGTTAAAGAGATTTTTTTGGTGTTGATTCAAATCTTAATAATATATCATCCCAAGTTTTAAATATTTAATTGTAATTATAATCTTTATCCAATAGAATTTTACGTTCAATATAATAAAAAAGTCATTATGGACACGCGCATTGCGCGTGTATCCTATCTCAATGAGCGTTTGAGTTATGAAATAAAAGTATAAGTTCCTAACAATAGTCATTAATATTGACATTGTACATATAACTAACTCAATTAAGAAAAAAATATCTCATAGAAATCCTCAATCATCAGTTAATAATTCAACTTAAAATTTATGCCACTTTTTTAATAAATAAAGTTAGCATGCTTCCTTTTCAGTTTCAATAGTACGCATAGTCATTTAAACATAAATAGTGGATAGAACTTCACATATATAGCAAACAACTAATAATCTATGAAATTCAGACGAACACAAAATCAAAGGGCCCTGAAAATGAGAAAATACATTCAAAAAGAATACTAAAGTAAGCTAGGAAAATACATCGGAGAATGACTTAGAATTATATTTGAAAGAGTATATTTAGTTTCGATATATCATTATTCAAGTGGAATTAGTATTTAAATAATTCGAATATTGATTAACTCCATTTGTCGTTATATTTGAAAATAATTAGTTTTATAATAATTCTAAAATTTATTTTTAAAAGGTAAAACGATCGATACACATTTCGATTGGAGAACACGTTACTTGTTTGAAGGGCATATCTTTTGAAAATCTTAAAAAAATTATAGTAATTCCTGTAATATGATATTGAATCTAAAATGATTGATATATTTTATTTTTTTGGTAATTAAATTCTGATATTTATTATATATTTTTATTATGATTCTTCAAAAGGCCATCAATAAAAATAATTATATTTTCTTTAGAGATTTGAAAAAAAGAGGGTCGTCATATAATTTTTAGAAGAAACTGGTTCACACGTAAAAAATTTGAGGACATATATTTATATTAATTTGAAGGACTTATCTTTTGGGGTAATCTTACAAATATTGTAGTCATTTTTGTGACATAATATTAAATTTAACATGATCGAAATCGTTATATATTTTTATTATAATTCTTCAAAGGGATAAACTTCTAAATACAAAGTGGTTACATATTCTTTGGTTAGTATTTTTAATTCTTTTCTTTTCTTTCCATTTATATAATTTAAGTGTAGAAATTTATATAAAATAATATGTTAATATTTTTGAAGTTCTAAATATTAATTTTTCTACGTAATCCAAAAAAGGAATAATGTAATATATAAAATTTAGTTGATTTTGTAGTCCTAAATATTAGAAAAATAATTAAATGAGTATTCCTACATATAAGGAAAATAGTTAAATGAGCATTCCTACATATTAGGAAAATAACTAAATTATTATTTTATCCAATATAAACTCTATTTCTAAAGGGTAAAGAAGGCAAACGACATTTCGCTAAGGATTTTCGTGCTTTTAGTATAATATATAGATATAGATAGATGATAAGACTATTACAAAGGCAACCGTTGAATTCATTTAAAAGGCAACGATTGAAATTATTTGAAGCATTTTAAGATACACGACCTTCCCGAACAGCTTCATCTTTATTTCTGTTTAAATATTATAATCAATATATTATTATTATTATAAATTATTTTAAATAAGTAGGATAAGTAAAATTTTAGAAGGGTAAATAAGTAATTTAACTTTTTATTTTGGGGTTTCATGTTTTTAATATAACTAGATAGATTCTTTGCACGTGTGTTGCACGTGTATGCCGAATTATATAATACACAATTTTATATTAAAAGAAATATTTGAGTAAATAATTATATATAAAAGAGTGAAGTACAAGTTTATGTGAATGATTGATGTGGATCATAGTATGCTGACTTGTTTGTTGAGGTCACGATGATTGGATATTATTAAAACTTGTGCAAATAACACTTTAACTTTAACCGGATATATGTGATATTTTTACTTACAATTCAATTTCATGAGGTGCACACTTGTGATGAAGCATATTCTCACATAATAACAATATCACTGGAGTATGCTCTTTTTCATTCGTTTTTGTTACTCTGTCATGATCAGGGCTCTTGTTGTCGACATTAATATCTCTCTTGAATGTACGACGTAAAGTTTGTTGTATAAAAAAACATGTTATCCTGGATAAAATCTAACATTGAGATCGTTTGACCCTACGTTTTATTTAGAGTCATTACAAAATATAGACGTACAGAAAATTATTATCGAACAATTTTAAAAGGATATTCTTCAGCTTTTGGGAGAGAACAGTAAATCCTTAAGATAAACACATATTAGGGATAGTATGTTATGGTATATATATTTAGGTACTGGAACTCGAAATGAATTCCTCACCTTAACAGCGCTCCATTATCCACGGACCATTGCACAACTCAGACCTTAATCATAAAGTTGAGTCCCTGCGCCAAGATAATAATTGGATATGGTCTAACATCTCCTTTGATATTCCAGAAGACATCAAAAACAAAATCAAGACCATTCTTTTTCCAACTACGATTAACTGTACAGAAACTCATATCTGGTCACTTAGCACCAACGGATTACTCACTACTAATTCAGTTTACAAACTTTTACAGCAAGATACTCATACTAGACATCAATTCCAGTGGATATGGGAGCTTCACACCCTTAATAAAATTAAATTCTTTCTCTGGAAATGTCTCCATGACAGATTTCCTACTCGTGCCTATCTACATAGACTAGGTATTATCAATAACGCCACTTGTCCGGTGTGTAAAAACGGAGATGAAACTGCCAAACATATCTTTATTGAATGCCCAATTGCCTCCATTTTTCGGAATTCTATAGGGATATATTTGAACAACCTTCCCTTCCCTAACGAGCACTGGATCTTGTGAATAAAAAAGACCAACGCCCAAATCCATATTCCTCATGCAACATAGATCTTTTTATCCCTTTTGCGCTTTGGCATATTTGGTTAGAAAGGAATCGTAATGTCCATGAAAATCACTTTAATCCAGTTCAGACCCATACAATGATAATGCATGTCCAAGAATTCAACCTTTTAGATAATAAAGTCACGAGCAAACTACATCTTCGCTCCATCCATGTCTAATGGTACCCACCCGCAACTAGCCACTTTAAGCCTAATATTGATGGTGCTTTTAAGAACAGGGACACTGAAGGAGGCGTGGGCGGAGTGATCAGAGATGACCAAGGCAACTACGTAGTTGGGTTTGCTAACACAGCCTATGGTCATAGTCATACTCACATGGAACTACTGGCTCTTCAAGCAGGCCTTCAAGCAGCCTATCAAATGAGAACACTACCATTGGAAATAGAAATCGACTCTACGGAGATCCTGCACTTATTACAAACTGATTATCCAGCCTTCACTAACATCCTCTTTGAATGTAGGTACTTGATGAGGAAGTTGGGAATCCAGCACTCCACCATAACTTCCGGGAAGGGAACGAAGTGGCGCACCTTTTGGCTCAGTATTGTCACGATCCGAATTTCCACCGTTGGAACCGTAATGGCGCCTAACGATGTGCTAACTGGGCAAGCCAACATTAGAGATATACAAACGTTTAAATTATGCGAGAATCCACTACCATTCATCACATAATACCAAAAAAAGAAATAAAGTCTTGAAAATAATACTGCGCAAAAAAAATAATGATGTCTAACTGCCCATGATCTGGAGTCACAACTCACGGACTACTAAGAATTTTACTACAAGTATTTGGCAAAAAGGAAAATGTGTAACTGTTTGTGAACGAAATGAAACAGTAAATTATAAAGGAAGGGACTCCAGGAATCTTCGGACGTCGGCAGATCTACCTCGGGTCTCCTGTGTGTAAGTCAGCTATAACTCGAAATCAGCTCGGGCCGATACCTAGATCTGCACAGAAAGTACAGAGTGCAGCATCAGTACAACCGACCCCATGCACTGGTAAGTGTCGAGCCTAACCTCGGTGAAGTAGTGACGAGGCTAGGACAAAACATCACATAAACCTGAACGATATGAAAGGAATAAAGCAGGCATAATGGGAAGGGGACATGAAATAAGGGATCACCATATAAGGAATGAAAAACAATAAAAGGCACAATTAAATAGAAATACTCAACTAAATTAGGTAATTAATACAATAAAAGGAAACTACACGGCATCACCCTTCGGGTTTTTACTCTCAATCTCACCAATATATAAATAGAACGGCACGGGATCACCCTTCATCCGTTAAACCTCACATAATATACACGGCATAACCCTTCGTGCTTTATCACTCTCATATCATGGCACAGCATCACCCTTCGTGCATTAACACTCACATATCATGGCCCGACATTACCCTTCGTGCTTTACACTCTTCCTCACAATATAAGTAAATCATGCACGGCATCACCCTTCGTGCTTTACACTCCTTCTCACAAGTCACAGAATCAATAACAACTGATAGATAGGAGTGCCACATAGAAACCAATATTTATCAATGTTTAATATCACAATCTAAATACCAACCTTGAATCAATGTTCACAAGTTTATCAAACCTTGGCGGAACCGGATATAAGTTTCCCAACATTTCAATAATAATGATAAGCATGGATAATAGGATTTAAGACTACAAAATTTGCAAGAATGGAATTTCACTCGCATGCTATGACTCGACCACAATGTATATATGCTCGTCACCTCACCTATACATCGTATTCAACAACAAATCACTTAGAAAATTATCACACAGTACCTATTCCCTCAAGCCAAAGTTAAACACAACACTTACCTCGCTCCAATTACCACTTAACGCTCAATCACCGCTTTGCCTTTCAAATTAGCCTCCGAGTCCACAACATCTAGCAAATTTTCAATCAAATGGTTCGACATAATCCTTAGGAATCATCCCCGATCACTATGGTTCAATTTAGTTCATTTTGAAAAAGTTAACAAAAGTCAACTCTCGGGCCCGCTTGGTCCAAACTCGAAATTCAGACCAAAACCCAATACCCATTCACCCCCGAGCCCGGATATACAATTGGTTTTGGAACCTGACCTCAATTTGAGGTCTAAATCCCCAAATTTTGAAATCCTTAGTTTTCTACCCAAAATCCCCAATTTTTCCATTAAAATCCTAGATTCTAGGTTAAAATCTTGTAAAAAGAGGTAAAAGGTTGAAAGAAATAAGTTAAGAATCATTTACCTAGGATTTGGGGAAGAAATAGCCTTTAGAAAATCGCCTCTTGAAGTTTAGGTTTTGAAAAATAGGAGAACGAATGAAAAATCCCGTCTAAGTCCAAAGTTATAAGATGCACGCGTCGCATCGACCTGAGCTTCGCATTTGCGAAGCTCGCAAATGCGATAAAAGTATCGCAAATGCGAACCCTTCGCATTCCTGCTGCATTCGCAAATGCGAACAAACGTTCGCAAATGCGGACATCGCTGGATCGCAAATATGACCCATTCCTTCACAAATGCGAAGAATTCCCTTCCCCAGTTCCCATCGCAAATGCAAGATTATCATCGCAAATGCGGTTGCTGGCCTACCGCAAATGCGACCATAATGCCGCAAATGCGAACCAAGGTTGATCTAGGAATATCTCTCAAATGCAAACAAACGTTCGCAAAAGTGAACCTGACAGAAGACGGGGATGTTCGCAAATGCGAACGCTGATCTCGTAATTGCGAGATCAGAGGCCAGTTCCCTGAAAAAACAGACGCCAGCAAAATTCTAAGTCCAACTCACTCTGTAGCCTATCCAAAACTCACCCGAGGCCTCGGGACTCCAAACCAAACATGCACGCAAGTCTAAAAATATCATACGAACTAGCTCGTGCGATCAAATCGCAAAAATAACACCTAGAACTACGAATTTAGCACCAAAACTCATGAATTTCTCAAGAACCTTTCAAAATTACTATTTTCTCAACCGGACGTCAGAACACGTCAAATCAACTCCGATTTCTACCAAATTTCACAGACATGACTTAAATATTATAATAAACCTGTACCGGGCTCCGGAACCAAAATACAGGCCTGATACCAACGAGATCAAATATTAATCAATTCCTTTAGTTCCTTAGGATTTCAGTCTTATAATTTTCATCAAAAATTCATTTCTCGAGCTAGGGAGCTCGGAATTAGATTTTGGGCATACGCCAAGTCCCATATTTTACTACGGACCTTCTGAGACCGTCGAAACACAGGTCCGGGTCTGTTTATTCAAAACATTGACCAAAGTCAACTAAAAATTGCTTTTAAATCCCAAAAATTATTATTTCATAAATTTTCACATAAGGGCTTTCCGGTTTACGCTCGGACTGTGCACGCAAATTGAGGTGAGTAAAAATAAGGGTTTTAAGGCAAGCAAGCACGGAATAGAGTCTTAAATCAAAAGATGACCCTTTGGGTCATCACAATCTCCACCTCTAAAACAAACGTTCGTCCTCGAACGGACATAGAAAAGTACTTGAACTGGCGAACAAGTGGGGATATCTACTCCGCATGTCCGACTCGGACTCCCAAGTAGTTGTCTCAACAGGCTGACCTCTCTACTGCACTCGAACTGAAGGTAAACTCTTCGACCTCAACTGACGAACCTGCCTGTCTAGAATGGCTACCGGCTCCTCCTCATAAGTCAAATCCTGGTCCAAATGGACAGAGCTGAAATCTAACACGTGGGACGGGTCACCATGATACTTTCGGAGCATGGACATGGAATACCGGATGAACTGAGGATAACCCTGGAGGAAACTCAAGTCTATAAGCCACCTCTCCCACTCTATCGAGGATCTCAAAATGTCTGATATATCTAGGACTCAACTTTCCCTTCTTCCCAAATCTCATGACATCCTTCATGGATGATACCCAAAGAATTACCCTCTCCCCGACCATGAATGCCACATCGAGAACTCTACGGTCGGCATAACTCCTTTTCCTGGACTGAGTTGTACGAAGTCGATCCTGAATAATCTGACCTTGTCCAAGGCCTCCTGTACTAAATCTTTGCCCAACAACCGAGCCTCTCCCGGCTCAAACTATCCAACCGTCGACATGCACCGTCTACCATATAATGCCTCATAGGAAGACATCTGAATGCTCGTCTGGTAGCTGTTGTTGTAGGTGAACTCTGCGAGGGGCAAGAACTGATCCCACGGTCCTCCGAAGCCTATGACACAAGCACAGAGCGTATCCTCCAAAATCTGAATAGTACGCTCGGACTTCCCATCCGTCTAAGGATGGAATGTTGTTCTCAACTCAACCCGCGTACCCAACTCAAGATGTAATGCCCTCCAAAAGTGTGAGGTAAATTGCGTACCTCGATCAGAAATGATAGACACGGGCACACCGTGAAGACGGATGATCTCGCGAATATAAATCTCTGTTAACCGCTCCGAGGAATAGGTAACTGCCACAGGAATGAAGTGTGCTGACTTAGTCAGCCTATGCACAACAACCCACACAGCGTCGAACTTCCTCTGCGTCCATGGGAGTCCAACAACAAAGTCCATAGTGATACGCTCCCACTTCCACTCAGGAATCTC
Source organism: Nicotiana knightiana (assembly GCA_005239525.1). Classification (NCBI taxonomy): domain Eukaryota; kingdom Viridiplantae; phylum Streptophyta; class Magnoliopsida; order Solanales; family Solanaceae; genus Nicotiana; species Nicotiana knightiana. The sequence goes on from MDKJ01309223.1 coordinate 77,477, forward strand.
TATCTGCTGAAGCAAACCACCGGGTCTCTAGTGCTCATACTTTACCTGCTTACAATTCATACACCGAGCTACATAAGAAACTATATCCTTTTTCATTCTCCTCCACCAATAATGTTGTCGAAGGTCCTGGTACATCTTGGCAGCGCCCGGGTGAATAGAATACCGAGAATTGTGAGCCTCCTCAAGGATCAACTCACGAACGTCAACATTAGGAACACACACACAAACCTGTATCCTCAAAACACCGTCATCTCCAACTGTAACCTGTTTGGCACCACCATGCTGAATTGTGTCCCCAAGGACCATCAAGTGAGGGTCATCATACTGCCGATATATGATGCACTCAAACAAGGAATACCGAGCGACTGTGCATGCTAGAACACGGCTGGGATCTGAAATATCCAACCTCACAAACTGGTTGGCCAAAGTCTGAATATCTGAACCTAGTGGCCTCTCACCGACTGGAATGAAAGCAAGGCTGTCGATACTCACTGCCTTCCTACTCAATGCATCGGCCACCACATTGGCCTTACCCAGATGATACAATATGGTGATGTCATAGTCTTTCAATAGCTCCAACCATCTCCTCTGCCTCAAATTGAGATCCTTTTGCTTGAACAAATACCGAAGGTTGCGATGATCCGTGAAAACCTCACACGACACGCCATAAAGATAGTGCCTCCAAATCATCAATGCGTGAACAATGGTTGCCAACTCTAAGTCATGAACATGGTAATTCTACTCATGAAACTTCAACTGCCAAGACGCATATGCAATCACCCTTCCCTCATGCATCAATACCGCTCCGAGCCCAACACGGGGGGCATCACAATACACCGTGTAAGATCCTGAACCTGATGGTAATACCAATATCGGTGCGGTAGTCAAAGCTATCTTAAGCTTCTGAAATCTCACCTCACACTCGTCCGACCATCTGATCGGGGCACCCTTTTGAGTCAGCCTGGTCATCGGGGCTGCTATAGATGAAAATCCCTCCACGAACTGACGGTAATAACCCGACAAACCCAAGAAGCTCCTAATCTCTGTAGCTGAAGTGGGTCTAGGACAGTTCTTGACTGACTCAATCTTATTAAGATCCACCTAAATACCCTCTACTGATACAACATGACCAAAGAAAGCGACTGAGTCCAACCAAAATTCGCACTTCAAAAAATTAGCATACAACTATTTTTCCCTCAATGTCCGGAGCACTATACTGAAGTGTTGCTCATGCTCCTCCCAACTGCGGGAATATATCAAGATGTCATCAATAAACACAAGTACAACGGAAACCAAGTAAGGCTTGAACACTCGGTTCATCAAGTCCATAAATGTTGCTGGGGCATTAGTCAACCCAAAGGACATCACAAAAAACTCACAGTGCCCATATCACGTCCGAAAAGCTGTCTTAGGGACATCGGATTCCCTAATCCTCAACTGATGGTAGCCAGATCTCAAGTCAATATTTGAAAACACCTTGGCACCCTAAAGCTGATCAAACAAATCATCAATCCTCAGGAACAGATACTTGTTCTTGATAGTGACTTTGTTCAATTGCTTATAATCTATACACATCCTCATTGACCCATCCTTCTTCTTCACAAACAACACCGGTGCATCCAAGGGCGAGACACTAGGTCTAATGAAGCCCTTATCAAGCAAGTCTTGCAACTGATCCTTCAATTCCTTCAACTCTGGTGGGGCCATCCGGTATAGCGGGATAGAAATGGACTGAGTGTCCGGAGACAAATCAATGCAAAGTCAATATCCCTGTCGAGTGGCATCCCCGGCAGGTCTGTAGAAAATACCTCAGGAAACTCACGAACAACAGGCACAGAATCCATGGAAGGAACCTCGGCACTAGAATCATGAACATAAGCCAAATAGGCCAAACACCCCTTCTCGACCATACGGCAAGCCTTCATATAAGAAACAACGTTGATGGAAGAATGGCAAGGGGTCCCTCTCCACTCTAATCAAGGCAACATTATCAAGGCTAAGGTCATTGTCTTGGAATGACAACCCAAGATGGAATGATAAGGTGATAGCCAATCCATGCCCAATATAACATCGAAATCAACCATATCGAGGAGCAAAAGGTCTACGCTGGTCTCAAGACCCCCAACGATGACCACACACAAGGTATATACACAATCTACAACAATAGCATCCCTCACGGGCATGGACCCATAAATGATGAACACTCGGTTCATCAAGTCCATAAATGATGTTGGGGTATTAGTCAACCCAAAGAACATCACCAAAAACTCACAGTGCTCATATCGAGTTCGAAAAGCTGTCTTAGGGACATCGGACGCCCTAATCCTCAACTGATGGTAGCCAGAGGTCAAGTCAATCTTTGAAAACACCTTGGCACCCTAAAGGTGGTCAAACAAATCATCAACCTTCGGCAACGGATACTTGTTCTTGATAGTGACTTTGTCCAATTTCCTATAATCTATACACATCTTCATTGACCCATCCTTCTTCTTCACAAACAACACCGGTGCATCCCAAGGCGAGACACTAGGTCCAATGAAGCCTTTATCAAGCAAGTCTTGCAACTGATCCTTCAATTCCTTCAACTCGGGTGGGTCCATCCGATATGGCGGGATAGAAATGGGTTGAGTGCCCGGAGCCAAATCAATACAAAAGTCAATATCCCTGTCGGGTGGCATCCCCGGCAGGTCTGTAGGAAATACCTCAGGCAACTCACGAACAACAGGCACAGAATCCATGGAAAGAACTTCGGCACTAGAATCACGAACATAAGCCAAATAGGCCAAACACCCCTTCTCAACCATACGGCGATCCTTCATATAAGAAACAACCCCAATTGAAGAATGGAAAGGGGTCCATCTCCACTCTAATCGAGGAAACCTTGGCAAGGCTAAGGTCATTGTCTTGGCATGACAGTCCAAGATGGCATGATAAGGTGACAGCCAATCCATGCCCAATATAACATCGAAATCAACCATATCGATGAGCAAAAGGTCTACATTGGTCTCAAGACCCCCAATGACGACCACACACGAGCGATATACACAATCTACGGCAATAGCATCCCCCACGAGCATGGACCCATAAATCCTGAAAACTCGGTTCATCAAGTCCATAAATGTTGCTGGGGCATTATTCAACCCAAAGGACATCACCAATAACTCACAGTTCCCATATCGCGTTCGAAAAGCTGTCTTAGGGACATCGGACGCCCTAATCCTCAGTTGATGGTATCCAGATCTCAAGTCAATCTTTGAAAACACCTTGGCACCCTAAAGCTGATCAAACAAATCATTAATCCTCGGCAATGGATACTTGTTTGTGATAGTGACTTTGTTCAATTGCCTATAATCTATACACATCCTCATTGACCCATCCTTCTTCTTCTCAAACAACACTGGTGCATCCTAAGGCGAGACACTAGGTCTAATGAAGCCCTTATCAATCAAGTCTTGCAACCGATCCTTCAACTCCTTCAACTCTGGTGGGGCCATCCGGTATGGCGGGATAGAAATGGGCTGAGTGCCCAGAGCCAAATCAATGCAAAAGTCAATATCCCTGTCAGGTGACATCCCCGGCAGGTCTGTAGGAAATACCTCAGGAAACTCACGAACGACAGGCACAGAATCCATGGAAGGAACCTCAGCACTAGAATCATGAACACAAGCCAAATAGGCCAAACACCCCTTCTCAACCATACACCGAGCCTTCATATAAGAAAAAATCCTGATGGAAGAATGGCAAGGGGTCCCTCTCCACTCTAATCGAGGCAACCCTGGCAAGGCTAAGGTCATTGTGTTGGCATGACAGTCCAAGATGGCATGATAAGGTGACAGCCAATCCGTGCCCAATATAACATCAAAATCAATCATATCGAGGAGAAAAAGGTCTACACTGGTCTCAAGACCCCCAATGACGGCCACACACGAGCGATATACACAATCTACAACAATAGAATCCCCCATGGGCATGGACCCATATACAGGGGCGCTCAAAGAACCACAGGGTACAACCAAATATGAAGAAAATAAGATGATACATAGGACTAAGTAGACCCCGGATAAAATAAAATTGAAGCATCTCTACTGCAAACTGAAATGGTACATGTGATAACAACATCGAAGGACTCAGCCTCAGGTCTGGCTAGGAATGCATAACATCGGGGCTGGGCCCCACCACCCTAAACCATGTCTCTGGGATGACCTCTAATAGGCGGGCCTCCACTTCTAGCGGGCTGACCTCCACCTCTAACAATCTGGACCATACCTCTGGCTACCTGACCCCTACCTATGGCTGGCTGGGCAGGCGGTACGGCAGCTGGTGTCGGAACCATGTCATGAGAACCCTGGTACTGAGGACTACTCGACGCTCGAGGGAAATATCTAGCAATGTGCCTCGGTTCACCATAAGTATAACATGACCTCGGCTGCTGGGACTGCTGACCGGCAAACTGACCATGTCGACCTGAATAACCACCCTGAAAACTCTGAAGAGGAGGTGCACTTATAGGAGTTGGCTGATCAGAATAAGGCATATAAGAGCCACGACCACTTGCGGCACCGTGGGATGCCTGAAGTGCTGAATGAAATGGCCTGGAAGAATTACCTCTACCATAAGTACCCCCGCCTCCAGATGAGGCACAACTGAATCCATCGGTGTAGCGAGGTCTCTTGTCTGACCCCTGACCTCCCAATCCAAGAAACATCTCAACTCTCCTGGACACATTGGTCGCATCCTGGAAAGAGAACTCGTTCCCCGTCTCCTTAGCCATCTACAATCTGATAGGCTGAGCAAGACCCTCAATAAACCTCCTCACTCTCTCTCTCTCTCCCTATGGGAAGTAGAAGGATAGCATGACGGGCCAAATCCACAAAGTGAGTCTCATACTGAGTGACAGTCATGCTGCCCTGCTGGAGACGCTCAAACTGACGGTGGCACTCCTCTCTCGTAGTGATAGGCAGAAACTTCTCCAAGAAGATATGTGAGAACTAATCCCAAGTAAGACTAGGCGACCCAGCTGGTATAGTCAACAAATAATCTCTCCATCATTTCTTGGCGGAGCCAGTCATTTGGAAAGCAACAAAGTCGACCCCATTGGTCTCCAAAATACCCATGTTCTAAAGAACCTCATGGCCAGCTATCAAGGTACTCATTGGGATCCTCTAAAGTGGAACCGTTGAAATGAACTGGGAAAAGCTTGGTAAACCTATCCAATCTCCACAAATCCTCGGAGGACATAGCTTCCCCCTCACCGGGCGATGCTGCAGCAACTGGCTGAACTACCCCAACTGGATGAGCTGCTGGGGTCTGAAACTTGGGAACCATCTGCTCCGGATTGTGGGTGGCAGGAGTCTGGGCTCCTCTTCCAGACTAAGATACTACTGGTGCCATAGGGAATGTGCCAGTCTGGGCCACACTCTCCATAAGGCCCACTAATAGGACCAAAGCATCCTGAAGCACCGGGGTAGCAATAAACCCCTCTGGGACCTGAGCTGGTCCTGCCGGAACAGTCTAAGCTGGTCATGTCGTAACGGTCTGAGCTGGTCATGCCGGAATGGTATGAGCTGGAGCCTCCTCATCGAACTCTATATGAGGCTCCGCAACTGGAACTACTGCTCGGGCCCTGGGCTGAGCCCTACCCCTGCCTCGGCCTCTGGCACGGCCTCAGCTCTGCCCCTCGTAGGAGCTGCTGCTAGAGGATCCGGCTGCTGATCAGTGGAAGAATTGGTACGTGTCCTCGCCATCTCTGAGAGAATAATAATAAAAGAGTTCAATCAGTTTTGAGATAATAAGAATCGCATGACAGAGATGAATAAAAGTGAACTTGTTCCTAACTTTATAGCCTCTGAGAGATAAGTACATACATCTCCGCACCAATACCCCAGACTCTACTAATCTTGTCCGTGAATTGCGTGACCTAACCAACCTAGTGCTCTTATACCAACTGTCACGACCGGAATTCCCACCGTCGGGACCATGATGGCGCCTAATGTTGTACTCGCTAGGCAAGCCAACATTAGAGATCTACAACATTTAGAACGTTTAAACTATGCGAGAATCCACTACCATTCATCACATAATACCAAAATAAGAAGTAAAGTTTTAGGAAATAATACTGTGCAAAAAAAATAATTATGTCTAACAGCCCATGATCTGGAGTCACAACTCATAGACTACTAAGAATTTTACTACAGTATTTGGCAAAAAGGAAAATGTATAACTGTTTGTGAACAAAATGAAACAGTAAATGAATATAAAGGAAGGGACTCCAGCAATCTATGGACGTCGATAAATCTACCTCGAGTCTCCTGTGTGTAAGTCAGCTACAACTCGAAATCATCTCGGGCCGATACATGGATCTGCACAAAAAATACAGAGTGCAGCATCAGTACAACCGACCCCATGCACTGGTAAGTGTCGAGCCTAACCTCGGCGAAGTAGTAACGAGGCTAGGACAAGACACCACATAAACCTGAACAGTATAATCACGCTAATGGCAACAACGGTAAACAAAGGAATAAAGCAGGCATAATAGGAAGGGTACATGAAATGGAGATCACCATATAAGGAATGATAAACAATAAAAAGTCACAATTTAAACAGAAATACTTAACTAAATTAGGCAATTAAGACAAAAAAAGGAAATTGCACGGCATCACCCTTCGTGCTTTTACTCTCAACCTCACCAATATATAAATAGAACGGCACAGCATCACCCTTCATGCACTAAACCTCACATAATATACACGGCATCACCCTTCATGCACTAAACCTCACATAATATACACGGCATCACCCTTCGTGCTTTATCACTCTCATATCATGGCACGACATCACCCTTCGTGCTTTAACACTCACATATCATGGCACGACATCACCCTTCGTTCTTTACACTCTTCCTCACAATATAAGTAAATCATGCACGGCATCACCCTTCATGCTTTACACTCCTTATCACAAGTCACAGAATCAATAACAACGGATAGATAGGAGTGCCACATAGAAACCAATATTTATCAATGTTTAATATCACAATCTAAATCCCAACTTTGAATCAATGTTCACAAGTTTATCAAACCTTGGCGGAACCGGATATAAGTTTCCCAACATTTCAATAATAATGATAAGCATGGATAATAGGATTTAAGACTACAAAATTTGCAAGAATGGAATTTCACTCGCATGCTATGACTCGACCACAATGCATAGATGTTCGACACCTCACTTATACATTGTATTCAACAACAATCACTTAGAAAATAATCACACAATACCTATTCCCTCAAGCCAAAGTTAGACACAACACTTACCTCGCTCCAATTACCACTTAACGCTCAATCACCGCTTTGCCTTTCAAATTAGCTTCTGAGTCCACAATATCTAGCAAATTTTCAATCAATTGATTTTGGAACCCGGCCTCAATTTGAGGTCTAAATCCCCAAATTTCGAAATCCCTAGTTTTCTACCCAAAATACCCAATTTTTCCATAAAATCCTAGATTTTAGGTTGAAATCTTGTTAAAAGAGGTAAAAGGTTGAAAGAAATAAGTTAAAAGTCATTTACCTATGATTTGGGGAAGAAATAGCCTTTGGAAAATCGCCTATTGAAGTTTAGTTTTTGAAAAATGGGAGAATGAATGAAAAATCTCGTCTAAGTTCAAAGTTATAAGCTGCAAGGGTCGCATTTGCGGCCTGAGCTTCGCATTGAAGCTCGCAAATGCGATAAAGATATCGCAAATGCGAACCCTTCGCATTCCTGCTGCCTTCACAAATGCGGACATCGCTGGATCGCAAACACGACCCATTCCTTCGCAAATGCGAAGAATTCCCTTCCCCAGTTCCCATCGCAAATGCGGTTGCTGGCCTACCGCAAATGCGACCATAATATCGCAAGTGCGAACCTAGGCTGATCTAGGCATATCTCGCAAAAGCGAACCTGATAGAAGACAGGGATATTCGCATATGCGAACACTGATCTCGCAACTGCGAGATCAGAGGCCAGTTCCCAGAAAATGCAGACACTAGTAAAATTCTAAGTCCAACTCACTCCGTAGCCTATCCAAAACTCACCCGAGTCCTCGGGGCTCCAAACCAAACATGCACGCAAGTCTAAAAACGTCATATGAACTTGCTCGTGCGATCAAATCGCCAAAATAACACCTATAACTACGAATTTAGCACCAAAACTCATGAATTTCTCAAGAACCATTCAAAATTACTATTTTCTAAACCGGACGTCCGAATCACGTCAAATCAACTCTGATTTCTACCAAATTTCACAGACATGACTTAAATATTATAATAAACATGTACCGGGGTCCAGAAATAACGGGTCTGATACCAACGAGGTCAAACATTAATCAATTCCTTTAGTTCCTTAAAATTTCAGTCTTACAATTTTCATCAAAAATTTATTTCTAGAGCTAGGGACCTCGGAATTCGATTTCGGGCATACGCCCAAGTCTCATATTTTACTATGGACCTTCCGGGACCATCAGAACACGGTTTCGGGACCGTTTACTCAAAATGTTGACCAAGTCAACTAAAAATCACTTTTAAATCCCAAAAATTATTATTTCATAAATTTACACATAAGGGCTTTCCGGATTTACGCCCAAATTGTGCACACAAATAGAGGTGATTAAAAATAAATGTTTAAGGCTAGTGAGCACGAAATAGAGTCTTAAATCACAAGATGACCCTTTTGGGTCATTGATAACTAGGAATTTACCTACTATTTACTCTCGTTTGCTTAGATTTTGGGGGGAAATTGCACTAAGGTACTCCCCAAAACTAATTTAAGTTGCTTAAATTACAGGTTTCGAGTAAAATTGAGGAGAATGGCTAAAGATAACTCAAAAGGAGCCAAAGTTGCACAGCCAGGAACCCAGCAAAAGCGCTGAGAGCGGTATTATTTCGCTACAGGGGAAGACATTCCGCTGTAGCGGAATTCTGTCAGCGGTCGTGGATTGAAGTTCAGAGAGGTGTGTTTTGGAGCTTTTGGAGCCGCTGACAGCACCAAAATTATGCTACATTGCTTTCCTGTCCGCTGGAGCGCTCAATAATCCGCTAGGAGCGGAATACCAGGTTCAGAGAGCTGTTAAAAATGATCCTCCACAAGAGCGCAGTCATCGCTAAAATTTCGTTGTCGCGCTTTCAAGATCCGCTGAGGCACTCAATATTCTGCTGGGAGCAGAAACAAGTTTCAGAGAACTGCCAAGTCAAGAACCGAGGTCCACGCTTATAATTTCGCGGCCGCGGAATCCATTCTGTTGAGGCGTTCAGTATTTCGCTGACAGCGGAATCTCCATAGGGGAAATTTTGTCTAGTATTTTCAGTTATGTATAAATACTTCTTTTTCTCATTTTTAGGTCATCGAATATTGTAAGGAGCTCGTGAATAGTATCTTTTTACCTTTTTGGCTAATTTTAGCATAGATTCTACTCTTAATCTTAGATTTTATCTTTGTAATCAACATCAATGGCTTTAATTTCATCTTTTATTTTGATTTCTTCCATGAAAATGAGTAGCTAGACTCATAAGCTAGGGTTTTGACCCAACCCTAGTGTGGGTATCTAATGAGTCTTCAATTTTAGGGTCTACTTGTGATTGGGTCTGTGATATTTAGTCTATTTCATGCTTGATTCATTGAATTAGTGGTTTCAAACACTTATTCATACCTTTTTGACTAGGGTTACTCTTGAGAAAGATGACCCAAGAGTAGGTAAAATAGGCTAACAAGGAATTGGGGTGAATTCAAGAGATTGATAGCCCCAATTAAAGGGTAGAAACTAGAGATAGTAATACCCGACTTGAGCCATTCCATTTGCTTTGTTGAAACACCCAATTAGGCTTGAAAAAGAGAATTCGGGCAAATTCACCCAAACTACCGAGAGGTATTGGGTGAGTAATTTAGTGTGAGGTTATATCACGAGCCCATGAGCCACAAGTTTATCCGAGATTTTAGATCCCGTTAGATACTCGCCTAGGGGCAAGTTTCATCCCTAGTGCCTTAAATACTTGATAATCTCCCACAAAAATATTGTAGCTAGATTGATAGTAGTAATCATTAGCATTACACATAGTATAGAATCAAAACAACACATGTCTAGAAGAGTAATTAAGAACAATACTCATTTCTAAATCGGATAGAAACTCGACTCTAACTATATAACTCCCTGTGGATTTCTATCTCGATCCTATCAGGTAAAATCTACATCGACCCTGCCTTTCCATTCTGTAGTGGTATAGGTGAGCTTCAATCACTTTTTGGCACCGTTGTGGGGGAGTTAAAACGGTGTTGGCTATCTATTCGATTAGTTGAGTAGATTGTTTTTCTTTCCTTCTATTTTATTAATTTGTGTGTTTCAATCTCTACAGGTACACATGGTTTATCCTTTGGGCAATGTTATATCGAGGGAGGAGGTAGATGATAAGGGGGAAGATGACGTGAATCTAGTACCTCACGATCAAGGACGAGGCCGCCAAGCCAATGCCAATGATAATATTCCAGACCCTCCCCCGCCTCCTCCAAGAGTAGCTCCTTGGGTGCTTCCGAATGAGGGATATGCCAGTGCAATTGTCCCACCTAGAATTTGGGTGGGCAATTTTCAAATCACTAATGTCGTGTTGACACTTCTGGAGCAGCGAGGTTATTTCACGGGTGCCTCCCATCAGAATGCCTACAAACACTTAAAAGGATTTGTGGATACCTGTTGGGGAAGCAATCAAACCAATGTATCGGAGGATGCCGTGAGGCTCAGATTATTTCCTTTCTCTCTCCGAGGGAAAGCACTGTATTAGCTTGAACGACTCCCCAATCATTCTATCTCTACATGGGATGAATTGGCGGATAAGTTCATTGCCAAGTTTTTCTCTCCCGGACACATGGTAGCTTTGAGAGATGAGATATTGCATTCAAGCAGGAAGCAAATGAGCCCCTTCACGAGATTTGGGAGCGCTACAGAAAAATGGTCAAAGAATGACCCAATAATGACATGACCGAGGCTATGATACAACAAACATTCTACCGGGGCATTAACACAACCAATCAGTGTGTGGTCAACCAATTAGCTGGGGGTAATTTCATGAAGCTATCTTATAATGAAGCTTGTGATATTCTGGATGAAATGTCTGACACTTTGTTAGCATGGCAAAGTCGGGCTAACGTGCCCCAAGGTGACCCAAGTGTGATAAATCTTCATAAAGAACTTCAAGACCATGGATAGGCCATTGCTGAGCTAACAACTACCATGAATCAACTTGCTAAGGTGCAGCTTCAACAAATCCAAGGGCCAAAGCAAGTGCATGCTATGGAAGGGGTCAATTTTTTGGTCAATAAGCGAAGACAACGTGGCAATCAAATGCAAAGCAACAATGATCAAAGTGAGCAAGGTGTGATTGGATACAGCAATGATGATTCCTATGATGAACAAAATGAGGATGTGATGTATGCAAACAATTTCCAAGGACAAAGGAACAATTCTTCTAACCAACAATGGAGATCTCAAAGGAACAACCAAAATTGGAACAATTAAGGGCAAGGAAATTGGAATGACAGTAACAACTTTAGCAACTGGGGGAACAACAATCAACAATGGGGAGGCAACAACAACAATTGGAATGAGAACAAAAATAGCAATTGGGGTAACGGTAATCGGGGGTCGGGCTTTCAAAGGCCCCCGATGTACCAACAACATAATAATCCACCCCCATATCAATACCAAGGTCAAAGTTCATCAAGAAATGATATGGGCCAGATTGAGCATATGTTTAAACAGATGATAGAGCGAAATGCGGATTCGGATGCTCAAATTTCCTCCCACACTACCTCCATCTGCAATATTGAGGTCTAAATGGGACAAATACCCCAAGATTTAAAAAATCTCCCTAAGGGGGCACTACCTAGTGATACGTTGGTGAACCCAAAGGTGGGAACAACAAATACAACAATAACACTAGACATACAATGGCAGTGACCACAAGGAGTGGTCGAGGTGGTGAGGCTAGTTCTTCCAAGAAAAAGAGAGTTGTTAGTGATTATGATGATATGCAACAAGATGAGGTTCCTATTGAGGTTGAACAAGTGATTTAAGAGCCGATAAATTGTGAAGTGAGGATTGACATCAATGACAATGAGGAGGAATCACAAAATGACGTGAACCTCTAGGGAACACGTAATTGACATACCCGATCCGGTTGTGCCAAAATCCAAGGCTCCATTGCCTAGGACTCCTACTCCCTATCCTCAAAGATTGGCTAAGCAGAAGAATGAGAATCAGTTCAAAAAGTTCATACAAATGATGAAGAGTTTGTCTATCAACGTGCCATTAGTTGAGGCTCTTGAACAAATGCCCGGGTACGCCAAGTTTATGAAAGACTTGGTGAAAAAGAAGATATTCATGGAGTGCGAAACAATCAAGATGACCCACCAAGTGAGTGCAATTGTGCACTCAATGGCACCCAAACTAGAGGATCCCGGAGCATTCACTATCTCTTGCACTATTGGTAGTGCGGACTTTGCGAAGGCATTATGTGACTTGGGTGATAGTATCAATTTGATGCCTTATTTTGTCTTTAAAACCTTGGGAATTGGCTAACGGAGAGCAACTTCGATGCGACTTCAAATAGCAGATAGAACTATGAAGCGACCCTTGGGTATCATTGATGATGTTTTGGTGCGGGTCGACAAATTCATCTTGCTAGAGGATTTTGTGATATTAGATTGTGAGGTCGACTATGAGGTGCCAATTATCTTGGGAAGACCTTTCCTAGTAACGGGGAAGGCCTTGGTAGATTGATGCGAGACTAAATTGCATAGTTTAACATGTGATACACCTTACATTTTATGCGCATTAATGATAAAATTACACTTGTTATGTGCTTAATGGAGTTTATTTCATGCGTAGGTGAAGTGGAGATGGAAACGGAGCTAAAAGGATGCAAATACGTCGAAAAATACGCGAAAGGAGACACCCGGGCGATAGCCGGGCGACAGAGCCAAACACACTGACCCTGCCTGGCGTTAGCCAGGCGTTTGGGCTGAAACGCCAGCCCCACCCTGGCGTTAGCCAGGCGTTTGGGCTGAAACGCCAGCCCTGGCCTGGCGTTAGCCAGGCGTTTGGGTCCAAACGCCAGGTCCCCAGTTCGGCCAGAAATCGAGTTTTGACGGGTTTAAGTGTTTTCTAATTGAAATAGAAGTCTCCTACACGGTTAGGGTTCACCCTAAACCTATAAATAGACTCCTAAAACACAACTACAAAGGGAGATTCACAGGGATACACAGAGATTCGAGTTTAGAGTGAATCGAAGGCAAAACATCAATTTGTACATATTTTCTTCCTTACTTTGTAGTTTAATTATGCTAGTTGTTTTAGATTTTATTCTTATGAATTTGTTTAGCTAATTTCTTGTGGAACCCGTTGGGGAATAAACTTATTGTGATATTAATATAGCTTTGATTGGTTGATTAAACTCTATTTGTTCAACTACGTTCTTGTTGTAGTTGATTGAAGGGCCCTCAATTAGCTGTGCCTATTTATTATGTATCTACTTGAGAGAGAGTGCATATTTAGGTAATTGTTTGAACAACACCACTCCCAGAGTATAGACGAAAGTCATAACCGAGGGTTTAGAGGTTGGATTAGAGATAACGATACTTCGGGTGCAATCTAAGTGAACTGTAATGCAATCTAGCTAGCGTAACTTGAGAGAGTGCGTCTAGTAAATTATCATAATTACTTGAGAGAGATTTATGGTAGATAGAGCGTTCATGATTGATAGAGACGATTAATCAAGCTATACGAAGTATCCGAGAAGTAAGTTCACCAGCGGGGGAAACTATAACCTTAGATTTTATTACAATTGTTTATACCTTAGTATAGTTAATCTTTGCTTTTAATCTTTAGTATTAGTAATTTAACAAACATCAGGTGACAGCTGAGTACTAATTTAAACAGCGTGCTTGATACGTCAATTCCCTGTGGGATCGACTCTGGGCATAATACCCCAGGATTATATTTGCAACGCCCGCTTAGTCTTCTACAAGACATAGTTGAGCGTGATCAAATTTTGGCGCCGTTGTCGGGGAATTAACGGTATTATCAAGCGTAGCTGTAAGTGTACATATTATTATTAGGTTTTAAGTTTGAATTGTTTTTTTTTGTATTGGATTTTTATTTTCTTTATTTTAGTTTTATTTGTTAAAACATGGCATCATGGAATTATGAGAGT